>CM057819.1:12575430-12802099 GCA_030067965.1 Latrodectus elegans | reverse complement strand
TAACATCAGCATCACTTCGTAAAGGTAAAATTGATAATGAGATGAGGGATCAGAGAAAATGGTATGTAACTTGTTGCCGACCTGCATGTTTCCACAATTCTTTGCCAAAGACCATGTATAAAACTTTTTATGCCCTTTACTCACATCAGAGAGCGGAACCGATAGTGAAACTGGGATCTTAATGCAGCCTTTGCAGCTGCATCGCTCTTCATTTCCATCCAAGACCTACGTGACTTGGTATCCAACAAAATATAATATCACTTATCCCTTGCCAGCAAGGGAGTCTAATGCTCTGTAAATTTTTTGACACACACAACAAGGATCTGTAGCAAAGTACAAACTATTGTTTCTCCAATAGCTTCCAATACACTCTATGCTGTCCAGTATATATACACAAATTGACGATGACAATCTGTATTCACATGCTGGAAGCGCATAATAGATAGCTGTGGCTTCAGCAGTACAAAGATGGAGCTAGGACGAATGCAGACTGTAACTTAAAAAAAGGTGTATTGTAAATAAAAACTCCACAGCCCACATGTCCTGGCTGTTTTTGAACCATCTGTGAATACAGGTATGTATGATTGATACTGACAGCGATGGTTGGAAAAAGCGCTTGAAAAACAATAGGTGTTTGATGTCTGATTTTTAAAAACTGAGCAAAAAAGAGTTATTAAAGTTAATTGTTGGATCATACCAAGGACGGATGAAGAAAATGATCATTTGTTTCAATTTGAACCCAGATCTCCACATATGGTCTGAAGAGCCACAGATTTGATTTGGCTCTGGTGTTTCAGAGAAAAAGGTGGGATGCTCATTGGACGAGCATCATATAGATCTTTTATGAAAGGCATTAGGAACCATGGAACGTACTGGATGATCAGGGGTCGACATGATTTTTAGCGTAATAATTGAGAGACTGATGCATCCGTCTCAGGTCTAACGGTAGTTGATTACATATCACGTATAGAGCTTCTGGGACGGGTGATGTGCAGGAATGCCCCAGAGCATATCCTCAAAGCAGAGTGATGAACTGTGTCCAGTCTTCGTAAAACGGAAGATCTAGCCGATCCATAAACAACACATCACGTAGTCAATGCGGGATAGAATCAATGACTGATAAATTCGGAAGAAGTGATGTGCGATTCTGTACCCCAAAGATGTATTTGACAACACCTTGAGGACATTAAGGCGATCGCTCACACTTCTTCACGCAGATGCAGAACATGCGGAAGAAAGGTTAATTTTCGGTCAAAGATTATTCCCAAAAATTTTTATTTCATTGACTACTTGTATTGGAGTGTTGTTGATATTAATAACTGGATCCTTATGCAGACTAGTCTTTCTACAGAAGTGGACACATTTACTCTTGCTAGGAGATAGAGTATGGCCATTCTCAGCACACCATGCTGCAAGCTTGTTCACAGCTGTTTGCAGTTGTCTCTCAATTAATCGCATATTAGTCCCCTGACATGATATTTGCAGGTCGTCAACATAGAGTGTACCATTTATTGATGGTGGTAATTGATGTAAAATGTTACTTATGAAAACACTAAAAACAGTGACACTTAAAATAGAGCCTTGGGGAACACCCTCGGCTTGAGTAAAAGTATTGGAAAATACAGTTCCAATACGGACTTTAAAAAAACAGGAGCTTAAAAATTTTGTAGGAATATCGGTAGATTACCTAAAGCCAAAATCATATAGTGAACGGAGAATTCCATATCGCCAGGTACGGTCGTATGCTTTCTCGATGTCAAAGAAAATGGAGACCAGATGGTTCCTCCGCACAAAAGCATTGCGGATTTGGGTCTCCAAATATGTGATATTATCAAGGGTGGATCTCCCTTTTCGGAAGCCACTCTGATTAATATGTATACATTTATTTTTTCTAAGACATATACGAGACGGGCGTTGACGCATACGTTCGAGAGTCTTACACAAGCAACTCGTCAGAGCTATTGGTCGATAATGTGAAGGGTCTGAAGGATCTTTACCATCCTTAAGAACCGGAATCACTATCGCTTCATTCCAAGCTAATGGAAATTTCTTTTCATTCCAGATCCTATTAAACAAAAGTAATATGTTCAATAGGGAGTCTGGGCTTAAATTTCGAAGCATTTGATAGCTGATTCCGTCTGGTCCTGGACTGGTATCATGGGTCTGCTTTAATGCTCTCTTCAATTCCAACATCCGAAACTCACAGTTGTAAGGCAAGGCTTCACCATGGTTAAAACGAATTGGTGTTCGCTCAGCACGACTCTTAGTCCTTAAGAACGAAGGACTATAAGAGTCGTTGCTTGAGACGTGCTAGCAAAAGTTTCACCAAGGGTATTAGCAATGTCTTGAGGAGAAGAGTATATAACAGCTCCGGTTTTTAAAACAGGAATTGAAAAATCCTTATAAATGCCATTGGCTGCTTTCACTTTTCTCCACAACTGTTTACTAGATGTGGAAGATGTAATTGAAGATACATAGCGAGACCAGGATTCCTTCTGACTTCGACGACGAGCTCTGCGAGCCAATGCTTTAGCTCTCTTAAAGGCTACAAGATTCTCCGTTGTGGGGTATCTCCTAAATAACCCCCATAACTTCCTTTGTTTTTTGTAAGTTTCTTGGCATTCTTTATTCCACCCAAGGTTTGCTACGCCTGTGTGGTATAAAGGGAACTCTTAGGAATTGAAGTATCAGCTGCATTCTTAATTGTTTCGGTGATTTTTGATACGGCTTCATTAATATCCTCGACTGAAACCATTTCATAATCAACAACTGCCAATTGTGAAAATAACGTCCAATCTGCCCGACTGTACACGTAAGTAGGTAAGCTTTGTCTTGCACTACTACCTCCAGTCTGGGAGATGACGAGAGGAAAATGATCGCTATTATGCAGATCATTTCCTACTGTTAGATTTAACAATGGCAGAAGAGATGGAGAACAGATGGCCAAATCGAGGGAATGAAACGTTCTTGTGGGTATATGGAAATATGTCTTCTCGTCGGTATTTAGCAGACAGAGACAGTTATCAGAAATAAACTGTTCTATCTGCTGACCACGAGAATTGATATCATCACTTCCCCACAAAGAATTATGTCCGTTAATGTCACCGAGTAACAGAAATGGTGAAGGCAGCTGATCAACTAATGCATCGAGTTCCTCTTGGCGTATGACATCGTGTGGTGGTAAATATAAACTACAGACTGTTAATAAGCATGAAGTATGAATTCTTACAGCAACAGCCTCAGAGTAGTATCAATTGATGGACAGTGCTGGGGTATATGTTGGATGTTAATATACAAACTCCTCCAGACACTGTGCCATTATCACCACAGTCTTTCCTAATACATTTGAATCCCCGCATGGAAAAGTTATTTTTAGACTTCAGGAATGTTTCCTGAAGTGCAAAACATGCGGGATTATGATCTGTAATTAGAGACTTGATGTCATCAAGATGTGAACGCAAACCATGGCAGTTCCAAGAAATAAAGGAAGTTATTTTTAAATTGAAAAGCTCCTTTACTGGAGCTGGAAGGCGGAAGTCTTCTGTCATATCCTCGAGCGATCCATCATCGTTCGAGTGAAAGAGAGAAACCGCGTCAGTCTCCAGGCAAGAGAAAGCATTATGGGTGGAAATTGAAGATGTATTTGATTTTTTAATTTCAAAGCTTTCTCCGCTTTTGATTTTGCAAAATGAGCTTTTCTAGAAAACGTAGGAGTTTTTTTAAATTTTGGCTTTTCAGATGTTTGGGGTAATCCTACGGGGGAAACAGAAATGTGTTCAGTTTGTGTGCTGCTCGATTTGGTGATTTTTCTGGCAGCAGTTGCATAACTAACTCCTGGTTGAGGAGTGCGAGAAGTGACTAATCGTTTCGCCTCAGGGTATGAGCATTTATGGTTATCCTTAACCGTGGCTATCTCTTTCTCCAGCATATACTGCGGACAACTCGAGAATAGGAGGGATGGTCACCTTGACAGTTGACACATCTCTCCTTCGCTGTGCAGTTCGTGCTATCGTGGCCTACCACTGCGCAGCGAGCGCAAGTGATTTTGCCTCTGCAAGCGTTTCTCGAGTGTAGAAAGTGCTGACATTGGAAACATCGCAAGGGATTTGGAATATATGGCCTGACGGGTAAGTTCATGTATGCAGCTTTTACATACTGCGGAAGGTCTGGCGTCGCAAAAGTCAGAACTAGGTGCTTTGTATCAATTACTTTACCATCTCGTCTGACTGTAATGCGTCTAACGCCACAGACCTTCTGGTTCTGTAAATTCTCCAAAATCTCCTCCGTCGGCGAGTATAATAAATCCCTTGCTGAGATTACTCCACATGAAAAGTTAAGGTTGCTGTGAGGTGAAACAGTCACTTCGAAGTTTGCTAAGGACTTCATGCTAGCCAGAACGTCAGCTTGTGAGTTTGATGCAGCCTCAACAAGCAAATCACCTGAGCGCATTTTCTGAACTTTCTTTACTTTTCCAACGATTCCGGATATTCCTTTGGAAATTAAGAAAGGAGATATAGTAGTAAAATTTCCCTCCTTTCTTTTGATAATAAAAAATTGTGACACCCGTGTTTACCTAAAGAAGGTAAACCCCCTGAGGGGTATATCATATAGAGTTATAAAATCACTGTTAAAAAAGTGTAAACGTTGTTGGTTAAAATCATGACATGAAATTAAAATATGATAAACAGTAAATGGTTCATTACACGCTTCACACCATGGATTTAATTCGCTTAAAAACAAATGTCTGTGTGTGAAACGTGTGTGTCCGATACGAAGGCGAGTCAATCTAACATCAGCACTTCGTAACGGTAAAATTGATGATGAGATGAGGGATGAGAAAATGGTATGTAAATTGTTGCCGACCTGCATGTTCCACAATTCTTGCCAAAGACCATATATAAAACTTTTTATACCCTTTCTCACATCAGAGAGCGGAACCGATAGTGAAACTTGATCTAAAGCAGCCTTTGCAGCTGCATCCGCTCTCTCATTTCCATCAAGACCTACGTGACTTGGTATCCAACAAAATATAATATCATATCCCTTGCCAGCAAGGGAGTCTAATGCTCTGTAAATCTTTGACACAACAGGATGGCAAGTAAAACTATTGTTTCTCAATGCTTCCAATACACTCATGCTGTCAGTATATATACAAAATTGACGATGACAATCTGTATTCACATGCTGAAGCCTGCATAATAGATAGCTGTGGCTTCAGCAGTAAAGATGGAGCAGGACGAATGCAGACTGTAACTAAAAGTGTGTATTGTAAATAAAAACTCCACAGCCCACATGTCCTGCTGTTTTTGAACCATCTGTGAATACAGGTGTGTATGATTGATACTGACAGCGATGGTTGGAAAAAGCACTTGAAAAACAAAGGTGTTGTGTCTGGATTTGGAAAACTGAGCAAAAGAGTTATTAAAGTTAATTGTTGGATCATACCAAGGCGGATGAAGAAAATAATCATTTGTTTCAATTTGAACATCACATAGGTCTGAGAGCCACAGATTTGATTTGGCTCGTGTGAGAAAAGGTGGGATGCTCATTGGGCGAGCATCATATAGTCTTTTATGAAAGGCATTAGGAACCATGGAACGTACTGGATGATCAGGGTCGACATGATTTTAGCGTAATAATTGAGAGACTTATGCATCCGTCTCAGGTCTAACGGTAGTTGATTACATATCACGTATAGACTCTGGACGGGTGATGTGCGGAATGCACCAGAACATATCCTTAAAGCAGAGTGATGAACTGTGTCCAGTCTTCGTAAAACGGAAGATCTAGCCGATCCATAAACAGCACATCCGTAGTCAATGCGGGATAGAATCAATGACTGATAAACTCGAAAGAAGTGATGTGCGATCTGCACCCCAAGATGTATTTGACAACACCTTGAGGATATTAAGCGATCGCTCACACTTCTTCCGCAAATATAAAACATGCGGTAGAAAGGTTAATTTTCGGTCAAAGATAATACCCAGGAATTTTATTTCATTGACTACTTGTATTGGAGTGCTCTTGATGCAAATAACAGGATCATTATGCAGGCTAGTCTTTCTACAGAAGTGGACACATTTACTCTTGCTAGGAGATAGAGTATGGCCATTCTCAGCACACCATGCTGCAAGCTTGTTCACCGCTGTTTGCAGTTGTCTCTCAATTAATCGCATATTAGTCCCCTGACATGATATTTGCAGGTCGTCAACATAGAGTGTACCATTTATTGATGGTGGTAATTGATGTAAAATGTTACTGATGAAAAGACTGAAAACAGTGACACTTAAAATTGAGCCTTGGGGAACGCCCTCGGATTGAGTAAAAGTATTGGAAAAAACAGTTCCAATACGGACTTTAAAAATACGGGAGCTTAAAAAATTTTGTAGGAACATCGGTAGATTACCCCGAAAGCCAAAATCATATAGTGAACGGAGAATTCCATATCGCCAGGTACGGTCGTATGCCTTCTCGATGTCAAAGAAAATGGAGACCAGATGGTTCCTCCGCACAAAAGCGTTGCGGATTTGGGTCTCCAAGTATGTGATATTATCAAGAGTGGATCTCCCTTTTCGGAAGCCACTCTGATTGATATATATACATTTATTTTTTTCTAAGACATATACGAGACGGGCGTTGACCATACGTTCGAGAGTCTTACACAAGCAACTCGTCAGAGCTATTGGTCGATAATTTGAAGGATCTGAAGAATCCTTACCAGACTTTAGGACAGGAATCACTATTGCTTCTTTCCATCGAGATGGAAATTCATTTTCAGTCCAGATCCTATTGAACAAAAACAGCAAGTTCATCAAAGAATCTGGACTTAAATTTTGAAGCATTTTATAGCTGATTCCATCAGGTCCTGGACTGGTATTATTGGCCTGCTGTAATGCTCTCTTCAATTCCAACATCCGAAATTCACAGTTGTAAGGCAAACCTTGTCTGTGGTTGAAACGAATTTGTGTTCGCTCAGCACGACTCTTTGTCCTTAAGAACGAAGGACTATAAGAGTCGTTGCTTGAGACGCTAGCAAAGGTTTTACCAAGGACGTTAGCGATATCCTTAGGAGAAGAGTGCACAGCAGCTCCGGATTTCAAAATAGGAATGGAAAATTCTCTATAAATTCCATTGGCTGCTTTCACTTTTCTCCACAACTGTTTACTGGATGTGAAAGAAGTAATTGAGGATATATAGTGAGACCAGGATTCCTTCTGACTTCGACGACGTGTTCTGCGAGCAAATGCTTTTGCTCTATTAAAGGCGATAATATTCTCCGTTGTGGGGTATCTTCTGAATAACCCCCATAATTTCCTCTGTACCCTAGTGATCCCGAGGTACCCTAGTGATCTCTCCTCTTCTTTATTTTCTTCTTTCCTCTAATCTTCTGCTTTTTCTTCCTTTTCTCCCTCATTGTGGTTGCCTCGTAAGAGGTTGAGGGCTCCCCTTGAGTAGCTTTCGCCGCTCTGTTGCTATTAGCTACTCTTGAGGACTAAATCACCCACGTGTTTGCCGTGCGTGGAGACCCGTGTCCCTGGAAAGGAGGATCCTGGTAATTGAGGCCTCCTGAGACCAACACATTGCTATGGCCTCTGCTTCAGGTAAACGGGAGGTGTGTTGTGGTCCTCAGCACATCAATCGGCTTTATGGATCAAGCGATCGGTACATCTACTGGGTGACTCGTTAAGGGTGGAGGCCACTTCAGGATGTACTGTGAGCGTATAGGACCTAGCTAGCACTGGTGCAGCTGGTCTGCATCCTTGTTGGACTCGGTGGTGGGTGGTGCCGTCAGGGTCCCGAATTTTCCATGCTTACTATGGAAAAATTAATTTTCTCTTCTCTCCCACGGGAGCAAACTTTGTCTGTATTAGAAGCAAAATTTTATATTGTTAAACGGAAAGAGGGTACATTTGATAATGTATCCTTTCCTAATCCAAAAGGCAATATCTGGCAATATCGGTGAAGTAAAGAGCATCCGGAAACTTCGTTCTGGAGACCTAATGGTAGAAATTGCTTCAGAAGCTCAAGCTACCCTGATAAGCAGCATGAACATGCTTGCTAACATTGAGGTGTCCGTCAACCTCATATTAATCTTAACTTTTCACGTGGTGTGGTATCCGCCAAGGATTTATTAAATACGCCTGCGTGACGAGATCTTAGAAAATCTCAAAGATCAAAAGGTCTGCGCTGTAAAACGCATCACTGTCAGACAGGGATGGACAAGTCATCAATACTAAACATCTCATACTGACATTTGCGACACCAGACCTACCGCAGCATATTAAAGCTGCGTATATGCATGTATCCGTCAGGCCGTTTATTCCAAATCCTTTGCGTTGTTTCCAGTGCCAGAGATTTGATCACTCCAAAGCGGCTTGCAGAGGCAAACTGACTCGCGC
Source organism: Latrodectus elegans (assembly GCA_030067965.1). Lineage (NCBI taxonomy): Eukaryota > Metazoa > Arthropoda > Arachnida > Araneae > Theridiidae > Latrodectus > Latrodectus elegans. Next base: position 12,793,700 of record CM057819.1, on the reverse strand, counting down.
TCGCTGCGCAGCGGTTGGCCACGACAGCTCGTCTTGTACTGCAAAGGAGAGGTGTATAAACTGTAAAATTCACCCCCTCCTACGCTAGAAGTTATCCTACCTGGATACTGGAAAAGGAGATCACTACCACTAAAGTTAAGAATAATTGCTCGTATCCCGAGGCGAGACGTGCTGTTTCAGCTCGTACACCTCAAGCAGGAGTTAGCTACGCAACTGTAGCCGCCAAAGTCACCAGGAACGGCTAGTACTCAAACAGATGCTCTGTCATTTCCATTAGTTAAATTACCCTAATTATGAGAAAAGCCAAAATCAACATCCACAACTACTCTACGTAGAAAAGCTTCTACAGCTAGATCTAAAGCCCTAAAGGCTTTAAAACTGAAATCTGCAAAGGAGGGCAACCCTAGACCCTCCATATCCACCCGTAAAGCCTTATCCCTGGAAGCTGACGCTGTATATCTTCATCCCTCTGAGAAGATCTCTCTTTGGAGGAGATGTCAGATGACATGCCTTCCGGCTCCGGGAAAGGAGCTTTTCTAATTCAACAATAACTTCCTTAGTTTCTTGGAACTGCCATGGTTTGCGTTCTCATCATGATGACATCAAGTCTATAATTTCAGCATACAACCCCGCATGCATTGCCCTTCAGGAGACATTCCTGAAGTCGAGCAATAACTTTGGAATGCGAGGGTTTACATGCTCTAGAAAAGACTGTGGTGATGATGGTGCAGTGTCTGGAGGTGTTTGTATATTAACATCTAATTCTTACCCGAGCACTGCCCATCCATTAAATACTACTCTACAGGCAGTTGCTGTAAGAATTTATACTACATGCTTATTAACTGTCTGTAGTTTATACCTACCACCACATGATGTCATCTGCCAAGAGGAACTCGATGCATTAATAGATCAGCTGCCAACACCATTTCTACTGTTGGGTGACTTTAACGGCCATAGTTCTTTGTGGGGAAATGATGATACTAATTCTCGCGGTCGGCAGATAGAGCGTTTTATTTCAGATAACAGTCTCTGTCTGCTTAATACCGACCAGAAGACATATTTCCATGTACCCACGAGAACATTTCATTCTCTCGATCTTGCCATTTGTTCTCCATCTCTTCTGCCATTGTTAAATTTAAATGTAGGAAATGATCTGCATAATAGCGATCATTTTCCTCTCGTCATCTCTCCCAGACTGGAGGTAGTAGAGAGTAGAACAATGTCTACCTACTTACGTGTACAGTCGGGCAGATTGGACATTATTTGCGCAATTGGCAGTCGTTGATGATGAAATGGTTTTGATCGAAAGATATTGATATTGCTGTTTATAAAGTCACTGAAACAATTAAGAATGCAGCTGATGCATCAATACCTAAAAGTTCCTCTATACCACACAGGCATTGCAAACCTTGGTGGAACAAAGAATGCCAAGAGACATATAAGAAACAGAGGAAGTTATGGGGGCTATTCAGAAGATACCCCACAACGGAGAATCTTATCGCCTTTAAGAGAGCAAAAGCATTAGCTCGCAGAGCTCGTCGTCGAAGTCAGAAGGCATCTTGGTCTCGCTATGTGTCATCAATAACTTCTTCCACATCCAGTAAACAGTTGTGGAGAAGAGTAAAGCAGCCAATGGAATCTATAGGAATCTTCTATTCCTATATTAAAATCCGGAGCTGCTGTGTGTTCTTCTCCTAAGGACATCGCTAACGTTCTTGGTGAAACCTTTGCTAGTGTCTCAAGCCAACGACTCTTATAGTCCTTCGTTCTTAAGGACTAAAGAGTCGCGCTGAGCGAATACAAATTCGTTTCAACCATGGACAAGCTTTTCCTGTACAACTGTAAATTTCGGATGTTGGAATTGAAAAAAACATTACAGCAGGCCAATGATACTTCAGCCCAGGATCTGATGGAATCAGCTATCAAATGCTTCGCCATTTAAGTCCAGGCTCACTGTTGAACATGCTGTTTTGTTTAACAGGATCTGGACTGAAAATAAATTCCCATTATTTTGGAGCAAGCAATAGTGATTCCGATCCTTAAGGCTGGTAAAGATCCTTCTGTTCCTTCACATTATCGACCAATAGCTCTGACGAGTTGCTTATGTAAGACTCTCGAACGTATGGTCCAACGCCCGTCTCGTATATGTCTTAGAAAAAAATAAATGTACACATATCAATCAGAGTGGCTTCCGTAAAGGAAGATCCACTCTAGATAATATTACTCATTTGGAAACGCAGATCCGCAATACTTTTGTGCGGAGGAATCATCTCGTTTCCATTTTCTTTGACATAGAGAAGGCGTACGACCGTACGTGGCGTTATGGAATTCTCCGTAGGATGTATGATTTTGGCTTTAGGGGTAATTTGCCGATATTTATACAAAACTTTTTACGCTCCCGTGGTTTTAAAATTCGTATTGGTACGTTTTTGTCCAATACTTTTAACCAACCTGAAGGTGTTCCTCAGGGAAGTATTTTAAGTGTCACCCTTTTTAATCTTCATATAAATAGCATTCTTCATCAACTTTCACTCTTCTGTTCAAGTGGTACTTTGTACGTTGATGACCTGCAAATATCGTGTGAAGGGTCTAACATGAATTTAATTGAGAGACAATTACAAACATCTGTTAATAAAATTGCTGCATGGTGTGCTGAGAATGGCCATACATTTATCTCCTAGCAAGAGCAAATGTGTCCATTTCTGCAGGAAGACTAGTCTCCACAATGATCCCGTAATTCGTATAAACAACACACCTATACCTGTGGTCAGTTAGTAAAAATTCCTCGGAGTGATATTTGACCGTAAATTAACCTTTCTTCCGCATGTTCTACATTTGCGGAAGAAGTGTGAGCGATCACTCAATATCCTCAAGGTGCTTTCAAATACATCTTGGGGTGCTGATCGCACGTCACTCCTCCGAGTTTACCAATCATTAATTTTATCCCGCATAGACTATGGTTGTGTTGTTTACGGATCCGCTAGGTCTTCTGTTTTGCGCCGACAGGACACTGTCCATCATTCTGCTCTGAGATTATGTTCAGGCGCATTCCGCACATCACCCGTTCAGAGTCTGTATGCAATATGCCAACAATTGCCATTAGACCTGAGACGAATGCAGCAGTCTCTCAATTATTATGCTAAAATCAAGTCGACACCTAATCATCCGATATGTTCCATGGTTCCAAATACCTCTCTCATGAGATTATACGATGCTCGTCCAATGAGCATCCCACCGTTTCTAACACGAGCCAAATCACATCTGTGGCTCACAGACCTATGTGATGTTCGGATAGAGTCTGTTGATCCATTTACTCATCCGCCTTGGTATGACCCAACAAACACTTTCATCAATACCTTTGCTCTCTACAGAAAATCGGACACAACACCTATTGTTTTTCATCAGCTATACTATTCTCATCGCTGTCAGTACAAATCCTATAAACCTGTATTCACAGATGGTTCTAAAACAGCAGGACATGTGGGCTGTGGAATTTTTATTAACAATACAGCTTTTAGTTACAGCCTACATCCATCCTGCTCCATCTTTACTGCTGAAGCAACAGCAATTTACTACGCGCTTCAGCATGTGAATACAGATGATTATAAAAATATTGTATATACACTGACAGCATGAGTATTATTGAAGCTTTGAAGAACAATAGTGTTACATGTCATCCAGTTGTGTCGAGAATTTTCAGAGCATTGGATTCCCTTGCTGGCAAGGGATACAAAATAATATTTTGTTGGATACCAAGTCACGTAGGTCTTGATGGAAACGAGAGAACGGATGCAGCTGCAAAGGCTGCTGAAGATCCAGTTTTACCATTTATTCCGCTCTCAGATGTGAGAAAGGGTATTAAAAGGTTTATTTATTCCCTTTGGGATGAATCATGGAACTTGCAGGTCGGAAACAAACTCCGTACTATTTTCTCATCACTCACCTCATTATCTGTTTTACCGTTACGAAGTGCAGATGTTAGATTGACTCGACTTCGTATCGGACACACACGTTTCACACACAGACATTTGTTTCTAAGTGAACTAAAACCATGGTGTGAAACGTGTGATGAACCACTCACTGTACATCATATTTTAATTGCATGTCCATATTTTAACCAATATCGTTTACTCTTTTTTAAATGTGATATTTTAAATTTGTGTGATTTGCTTGGGAAACCACCCCACAGTAACCTATTTGCCTTTTTGAGGGGAATAGGTTTTTTACATCATATTTAATTGATATATACTTTTGAATTTTTCCTTTTATATTTTTAATTGGATTTTAATGTAAACGTATACATTTATTTTTGTGTTTTAAAGTTTTAATGTTGCTTGGGTTTTAAAAATAATGGTGAAAAATGATACATAAATAAATAAAATAAAATATCCTTTTCAAAACCCTCTTCTTGGCGCAGCATGTCCATTTTTGGATTTTGCGCCATAAAACCCAACCAACCAACCAGCCTGTGTGGTATAGAGGAACTTTTTGGTATTGATGCATCAGCTGCATTAATAATTGTTTCGGTGACTTTACATACGGCATTATCAATATCATCGATCGTAACCATTTCAGTATCAATAACTGCCAATTGTGTAAATATCGTCCAATCTGCCCGACTGTACACGTAAGTAGGTAGACGTTGTCCTACACTACTACCTCCAATCTGGGAGATGACGAGAGGAAAATGATCGCTATTGTGCAGATCATTTCCTACATTTAAATTTAACAATGGCAGAAGAGATGGTGAACAAATGGCTAGATCGAGAGAGTGAAATGTTCTTGTGGGTACATGGAAATATGTTTTCTCGTCGGTATTAAGCAGACAGAGACTGTTATCTGAAATAAACCGCTCTATCTGCCGACCGCGAGAATTAGTATCGTCACATCCCCACAAAGGATTATGGCCGTTAAAATCACCAAGCAACAAAAATGGTATTTGCAGCTGATCAACTAAAGCATCAAGTTCCTCTTGGCGAATGACATCATGTGGTGGTAAGTACAAACTACAGACTGTCATTAAGCATGTTGTGTGAATTCTCACAGCTACAGCCTGTAGAGTAGTATTCAATGGATGGACAGTGCTGGGATAATTATTTGAGGTTAATATACAAACACCTCCAGACACTGCACCATCGTCACCACAGTCTTTTCTAAAGCTTCTAAACCCACGCATGGAAAGGTTATTGCTGGACTTCAGGAAAGTTTCCTGAAGTGCAACACATGCAGGGTTATATGCTGACATAATAGACTTGATGTCATCAAGATGGGAACGCAAACCATGGCAGTTCCAAGAAACAAAGGAAGTTATTATTTATATTTAAGAGCTCCTGTCCCGGAGCTGGAAGGCATGTCATCTGACATCTCCTCCAGCGAAAAATCTTCGTCGGAGGGATGTAGAGAAACTGCGTCAGCTTCCAGGGATAAGGCTTTACGGGTGGATATGGAGGGTCTAACAGGACCCTCCCTAGCAACTCTTAATTTCAGTGCCTTTAAACCTTTTGTTTTATGAGAAGCTCTTTTTATGGCGGTTGATTTTGGCTTATTGGTTGTTTGGGGCAATCTAACCAAGGGAAGTGAAATTGGTTCCGTTTGAGTGCTGCTGGATTTAGTGACCTTTTTAGCTACATTTGCATAGCTATTTCCACTCTGGGGTGTACGGGAAGTTACAATTTTTCTAGCCTCAGGATATGAACATTTATTTTTCACCTTCACCGTGGTTATCTCTTTTTCCTGTATCCAGATGGGACAACTTCTAGAATAGGAGGGATGGTCACCGTGACAGTTGACACACCTCTCCTTTCCAGAGCAATTTGTGCTGTCGTGGCCAACTTCTGCGCATCGTGCGCAGGTGAGTTTGCCTCTACAAGCATTTTTTGCGTGTCCAAATCGTTGACAATGGAAACATCGCAAAGGATTCGGAATATAAGGCCTGACGGGTAAATGTAAATAGGCAGCATTGATATACTGCGGAAGATCTGGTGTTGCAAAGTCAGAATCAAGTGTTTGGTATTAATAAATTTACCATCACGTCTGACCATAATGCGTGCTACACCGCAGACCTTCTGCTCCTTGAGATTCTCAAGAATTTCATCCGTCGGCGTATTATATAAATCCGATGCGGAGATTACACCACGTGAAAAATTCAATGATCCATGAGGCGATATTTCAACTTCCATATTACCCAGGGCGCGCATTTTACTTAAGGTCACTGACTGATTGTCCGAAGTAACCTCGACAAGCAAGTCTCCAGAGCGCATCTTACGAATGGACTTCACTTCCCCAAGAAATCCTGTAATGCACTTCTGTATTAGGAAAGGGGACACCGTTTCAAATGTGCCCTCCTTCCTATGTATAATATAATATTTAGGACTTGACAATAACAATTGTTGCTCCCGTGGGAGGAATGATTTAGTTTGTTTTTCCATTAATAATATTAAAATTTCGGGACCTGACTGCACCACCCACCACCGAGTCCAACAAGGGGATGCAGACCAGCTGCACCAGTGCTAGCCAGGTCCTATACGCTCACAGTACATCCCTGAAGTGGCCTCCACCCTTAACGAGTCACCCAGTAGATGTACCGATCGCTTGATCCATAAAGCCGATTGATGTGCTGAGGACCACAACACACCTCCCGTTTACCTGAAGCAGAGGCCAAAGCAATGCGTTGGTCTCAGGAGGCCTCAATTACCAGGATCCTCCTTTCCAGGGACACGGGTCTCCACGCACGGCAAACACGTGGGTGATTTAGTCCTCAAGAGTAGGTAATAGCAACAGAGCGGCGACAGCTACTCAAGGGGAGCCCTCAACCTCTTTCGAGGAAACCACACTGAGGGAGAAAAGAAAGGAAAAGCAGAAGAATAGAGGAGAGAAGAAAATAAAGAAGAGGAAAGATCACTAGGGTACCTCGGGATTGTGACACCCGTGTTTACCTAAAGAAGGTAAACCCCCTGAGGGCCTGAGGATGTTGAGCAAGCGCTCGCATTTCTTCCGCAGGTGTAACACATGCGGAAGGAAAGTTAATTTCTTGTCAAAAATTACCCCGAGGAATTTTATCTCACTGACTACAGGAATGGGTCTATTATTTATGTGAAGAACAGGATCATTATGGATACTAGTTTTCCTACAGAAATGGACACAATAGCTTTTACTAGGAGATATACAAAGGCCATTCCTTTCACACCAAGTAGTTAACTTATTTACAGCTGTTTGCAATTGTCTCTCAATTATATTCATGTTTGAACCCTGATATGAAATTTGTAAGTCATCAACATACAAAGTGCCATAAACAGAAGATGGTAATTGATGGAGTATGTCACTGATGAAAAGGTTAAAAAGGGTTACGCTTAAAACGCTACCTTGAGGGACACCCTCAGCTTGAGTAAAGGTATTGGAAACTATAGTTCCAACACGTACTTTAAAAAGCCTAGTGGCTAGGAAATTCTTTATAAATATTGGAAGATTACCCTTAAATCCAAGATTATGCATATTACGGAGAACGCCATAACGCCACGTACGATCGTATGCTTTCTCAATATCGAAGAAAATTGCAACAAGATGGTTTCTCCTCACGAACGCATTTCGAATTTGGGATTCCAGATCTACTATGTTGTCAATAGTGGATCGTCCTCTTCGAAATCCGCTTTGTTGAAGGGGTATGCAATTATTCTTCTCTAAGATGTAAATGAGTCTAGCATTGACCATACGCTCAAACGTTTTGCACAAGCAACTCGTGAGAGCTATTGGACGATAACTCAGAGGGTCAGATGAATCTTTGCCAGGTTTCAAAATTGGAATCACTATCGCTTCCCTCCATGAAGTAGGATAAGCATGCTCAGTCCAGATTCTATTAAACAATAAAAGTATGTTTAACAAAGAATCATGAGTTAAATGACGGAGCATCTGATACGAGATTCCATCTGGTCCTGGGCTAGTGTCGTTTGCTTTAGATAAAGCAGACTTCAATTTTGACAGTTCAAAATCACAATTATAGGGTAGAATATGTCGATCATGAAAGCTTAGAGGTGTCCGCTCAGCGATTCTTTTAATCCTTAGAAAAATAGCATTATATGAATCAGAGCTGGAAACACTAGCAAAGGTTTCACCGATGACATTAGCAATATCTACCGCTGAGGAGTGTACTACAGCTCCGGTTTTTAATACAGGAATGGAATAATCCTGATAAATATCTTGGCTGCTTTAACTTTCCTCCATAATTGTTGACTTGTTGTCGATGAATTGATTGACGACACGTAGCGAATCCAAGATTCTCTTTGACTCTGACGTCTAACTCTTCGAGCTTGAGCTTTGGCTTTCTTAAAAGCAACAAGATTCTCCGTAGTAGGGTATCTTCGGAATATATTCCATTGCTTCCTTTCTTTCTTATAGGACAGTTGACACTTTTCATTCCACCAAGGTTTCCTGTGTTTATGTGGAATGATGGAATTTTTAGGGATAGCAACATCCGCAGCTCTGATTATTGTGTCGGTGATATATTTAACGGCATCATCTATCATATCTGTCTTAACTCTTGTCTCACTGATCACAGCCAATTGCGTGAAAAGTGTCCAATCGGCTCGACTGTACACATAATTAGGTGGTTTGTGACGCACACTATTACTTCCAGCCTGAGACACGATTAGAGGGAAATGATCACTATTGTAAAGGTCATTTCCGACTGCAAAATTCAGCAATGGCGGGAGTGATGGAGAACAAATAGCTAAGTCAAAAGAGTGAAATGTCCGTGTAGGTTCGTGGAAATAAGTTTTCTCGTCGGTATTCAGCAGACAGAGGCAATTGTCAGATATGAACTGCTCTATCTGACGACCGCGAGAATTCGTATCACTACTACCCCACAAGGAACTATGTCCGTTAAAATCACCAAGCAATAAAAATGGAGTTGGGAATTGATCAACTAAATCATTCAGTTCCTCTGCTTGGATGACATCAGTCGGTGGTAAATAAAGGCTACATACCGTTATTAGACATGTGGTGTGGATTCTCACAGCCACGGCCTGGAGTGTAGTTCTTAACTGATGTGCTGTACTGGGGTAATTGTTTGATGTAATTATACAAACACCACCAGACACAGCAACATCACCACCATAATCATTTCTAAAGCATTGAAACCCACGCATTTTGGTGACAACAGTGGGCTTTAGGAATGTCTCCTGGAGAGCCACACATGCGGGGTTAAAGCAAGAGATAATGGATTTGATGTCATCAATGCGAGACCGAAACCCACGACAATTCCAGGAAACAAAGGAAGTCACGAATGGAATATATTCTAACCTTTCTCACTGTTACTCATCGTCATCTCTGATGAATCTTCAGAATTGAAGTCATCATCCGATGGATGCAGTTTCACAATGTCTGCATCCAAACACAGTAGAGCTTTTTTTGTTGTTAAGGAAGACTTTCGAATGCCTTCCTTAGCCAATTTTAATTTTCTCGCATTTAAGGCTTTCGATTTTGCCAAAGCTGATTTGGCTATAACAGGTGTTGCTGTTTCCATTGTTTTTGGCTTTAAGAGAAAGCTAGCTGAAGAGACAGAATCTGTTTGGGTGCTGCAAGATCGGGTCACTTTTTTTGCTATAGCTGCATAACTAACACCAGGAGTGGGAGTTCGGGAACTAACTGTGCGACGAGCTTCTGCATAGGAGACATTGTTTTTAATTTTGAAGGTGACAATTTCTTTTTCCTGTTGCCAAACGGGACAAGATCTGGAATATGAGGGGTGGTCTCCTTTGCAGTTGACGCACATTTCCTTGGCTTTGCAGGTAACACTATCATGCTCATCAGCTTGGGAACAGCGAGCGCAAGTAGGTTTTCCTCTGCAAGCCATTTTAGAATGCCCATAACGTTGGCACTGGAAACATTTGAGAGGATTTGGTATATATGGTCGCACTGAACAACGCATATAAGCCACTTTGATGTATTTTGGCAAGTCTGGCGTTGCAAAAGTCAAAATAAGGTGTTTGGTATTTAAGATTATACCATCCCTTTTTATTGTTATTCTTTTAACCGCACAGACTTTTTGACTTTTCAAATTGTTAAGAATTTCATCTGTTGACGTGTGGTACAAATCCTCTGCAGAAATTACTCCCTGCACAAAGTTTAATTTCGTATGAGGCTCAACAGTGACTGGTATTTCAGCAAGTTCTTTCATATTCTGTGTCATCATTGACTGTTTATCAGAACTGGTTTCAATCAGTAAATTTCCAGTTCGTAATTTCTTTACTGATTTCAAGGCACCCAGATGAGATATTAATCCCTTTTCAATAAGAAAAGGAGAAACATATTCAAAAGATCCTCCTGTTCTTTTCATTATGAAAAATTTCGCACTGCACATAGGCATTTGTTGCTCCCGAGGGAGTGAGGAGAAAGTTGCTTTGTTCATATGTAGTGAATTTGAATTCAGGGACTAGACGGCACCACCCACCACGGAGCCCTACGAGGGTATACAGATTATCTGTACCAGTGCTAGTCAGTCCCTATACGCTCACGGTACATCCCTGAAGTGGACTCCACCCTTAACGAGTCACCCAGTAGATGTACCGATCGCTTGATCCATAAAGCCGATTGATGTGCTGAGGACCACAACACACCTCCCGTTTACCTGAAGCAGAGGCCAAAGCAATGTGTTGGTCTCAGGAGGCCTCAATTACCAGGATCCTCCTTTCCAGGGACACGGGTCTCCACGCACGGCAAACACGTGGGTGATTTAGTCCTCAAGAGTAGCTAATAGCATCAGAGTGGCGAAAGCTACTCAAGGGGAGCCCTCAACCTCTTTCGAGGCAACCACAACGAGGGAGAAAAGGAAGAAAAAGCAGAAGAGTAGAGGAGAGAAGAAAATAAAGAAGAGGACAGATCACTAGGGTACCTCGGGATTGTGACACCCGTGTTTACCTAAAGAAGGTAAACCCCCTGAGGGGTCTAAAACAGCAGGACATGTGGGCTGTGGAATTTTTATTAACAATACAGCTTTTAGTTACAGCCTACATCCATCCTGCTCCATCTTTACTGCTGAAGCAACAGCAATTTACTATGCGCTTCAGCATGTGAATACAGATGATTATAAAGAATTTTGTATATACACTGACAGAATGAGTATTATTGAAGCTTTGAAGAACCATAATGTTACATGTCATCCAGTTGTGTCAAAAATTTTCAGAGCATTGGATTCCCTTGCTGGCAAGGGATACAAAATAATATTTTGTTGGATACCAAGTCACGTAGGTCTTGATGGAAATGAGAGAGCGGACATAGCTGCAAAAACAGCAACACAACCAATTTTACCATCAATTCCGCTCTCAGATGTGAGAAAGGGTATTAAAAGATTTGTTCATTCGCTTTTGGAAGAATCATGGGACATGCAGGTCGGAAACAAACTCCATACCATTTTCCCATCCCTCACCTCATTATCTGTTTTACCTTTACGAAGTGCTGATGTTAGATTAACTCGCCTTCGTATCGGGCACACACGTTTCACACACACAGACATTTGTTTTTAAATGATTTAAATCCATGGTGTGAAGCGTGTGATGAACCATTCACTGTTTATCATATTTTAATTTCATGTCATGATTTTAACCAACAGCGTTTACACTATTTTAATTCTGATATTTTAACTATGATTGATTTAGTGGGGGATCCACCCCATAGAAACCTATTCGCTTTTTTGAGAGCCATAGGTTTTATACATTTTATTTAATTTGTATTTTAAACTATTGAAATTATATACACTTCAATTTCTACTTTGTTTTATAATTAGATTTTAAATTATATATACATTAGATTTTGTTTTTTAAATTTTTAAATTTAGGGTTGCTTGGTTTTTGAAGAAAAACAAATAATAGAAAATAAACAAATAAATATAAAACTACAAAAGTGTTATTTTTGGCGCAGCATGTCCAATTTTGGACCTTGCGCCATAAAACCCAACTAACCAACCAACCATTAAGTATAAAATGCATTTTTATTTTCAGGATTAAAATTTAGTTGATATAACAGAGGTTGACAATATAAATAATAATAATACACATGTATAATTTTATATAAGAAATGCACAAATAATATGTTTTTTCGGGTAATTCCATCGTTTGATCTTCGGTCCCGTTTCAGATATAATGGAATCCAGTAGATAGACGAGTTTACCAAGGGCATGGTGATAGGACTCAGAAATGTAGGCTGGTCGTTATAGCAAATCACCACTGACAGACACCTGGTTGTGTCCAGAATGCACTGGATGTGGCGAAGCTTGGAACAACGAACTGTGGAGCATTTACGGGCTGCTGGTGTAGCCAGAGTGACGTCAGTACACATTTATCGACGCGTCTGACGGGACGTTGTTGCGACCCAGCATAGCATGTCTACCGAAATCCTTCAGCATGTGCAAGAAACCCTGGATGCTCCAATATCGACCAGAACCATTTGCAGTAGATTGCCTTCTCTCATATCGTCCGTTAAAAAGGCTGCCATTGAGACCATAGCATAGACACCAACGTCTGAAATTGTGCCAGGTTTATATAGATGAGAACGACGGAGTGACAATGGATTATCTTCTCAATTGTTTCATGCTTCTGATTCTTTAGTGATAGTCACCACGTAATTGGTCACGTTGTATGACATTGATGTGAAGATAATTTCAATCCTGCAGCAATTGTGGAACGCGATAACTTGACATCATGGATTAGTTTGCCATTGATTATGATCCCAGGTTAGCTCTAGATCACTTCACTGCACTAAGAGAACCCAATGTTACGTGGATGATGTGTCTCAGCCTGTTACAATCCTCTGTTTTACTGGGTGCCCAACGCCGTTTATAAGCAGGATAACCCCCAACAGAACATTGCTCGCATCAGCCAACATGCCGTCCAAAGTGTATACCTGCTTCCCTGGCCACATCCGGATATCTAACGAATCAAACACTTTTGAGATATGATTATACGACATTTGCAAACCATGCCACTGCCTCCTTTAGAAGAAGTACTTTGGAAAATGGTTGTCAGAGAATGGAGAGCCCTTCCTCAGGACGCCATCCGTTCTCTCATTGACTCGGAGCCTCGACGTGTTGCTTCGTGAATAGCATTTCACGATGATCCTAATACTAACTGACATTACCCAGTTTTCGCCTTGTATCGTGCATATCATTTAGAAATACAGAGCATTTGTTCGTTGCCATCTTTCCCTGTTTGCTCAGTTTCATCACATTCTGGCAACTCCTTCTTAGTGTTGCGTTTTCAATATCGGGCAGGGTACTTTCATTGTCATTTTAATGGTCAGTAAATTTCATCTTCCGAGAGAAAATTTTATTGATGAAATTCACACTAAAAGTTAAGACATTTAACTAATGATCATGCAAAGTTTGATGGTCTTAATACGACAAATTACCAATGAGACAGTTTTGGCAGAGTACTTGAATTTAAACATGTTTTAGTTGATGTGAACACCCTGAAGACATTATTGCAGAAGAAGTAAACTTTAATTTCGCAAGTTGCGAGCAACGTTATTGTCAGACAAAAATACTGTGCAATGTGTTGGTACCAAAAACTGAAAACAAACAAGAATATATTTTGTTGGTAAAAGAATATATATTAAGTCTTCTGCTGCTACAGTTATAAAACCATGTGTTGTGTTCCATGTAATATTTTTTCTTTTGTCCGATAATTTTCGTCACCATTTTACAAACTTCAAAGACATATTCTTTATAAGCTAAGACGTTGAACGGATGAAGTTTATTGCAAAGATTCCTGAACTCAATTCTACAAAGAGCTTGTAAAAGTCTTGGTAAAGGGCATACGAAACATTCCCATGTTGGTGTAAATCCTCTGAAAGTACTGTAGGAAAAAAGAACTTTATTTCTTCAAATTGCGCCCAAGAGCGTGATTGGCAGAAGAAAATTACTTTGTAATATGTAATTGTGTATACAAGTGAATAGAGATCACATTTCATATTAAGTTTTGAAACTTATATTTTTAATAATTCCCATTTTCCCTTGTTTTAAAATCTTTTGTCACCACCTTATTGCTTCAGGCTGAAATTGTAAATTATGATCTTATACACATTATTCCCAATAATGAATGCATCATTCAAGAAAAACAAACTCAGATCTCTTTATTCTTGAGAAATCGGTTACTCTATGCATGTGAAGAAAATTTCATTCTTCAGTTTATTTGTATGAGTAGTTGTAATTAATTTTTCATATACCAAACTTTTCTCTGTTTGTTCTCTGGTCGTAAAAAGTAAAAAAATTAAAAGACGATACACATGCTATTGAGGGAACTCTTATATTTGACTGCCCTGTATTACCTATTTACCATTCAACACAAAGGGAAGGTATGAAACAAAATATGACCTCTTGAAGTCGCATTAATATTATGATTTTGTACTGGTAACACCAAAACAATTATAGTTTCTATTTTCAAAATTTTTTGTAGTTTTCTATGAAGTTCTGATGTTGAAGCTTCAAACTTTAAAATACTTTATTCACTAAGTTTTTCTGATAAAATTTTATTATTAAATAAATAAATATATATTTTTAGTTTTTAATTAAAAAATTTAATAATTAAAAAATTATAAAAATATTTCATCAATTTCTGGTTTTGATTAATCTATTTCTTACTAGAGCTTTCAGCTGTAATTTTTGAAATTTTACTCTTTTTTCTTCTGTTTCATCGAGTTTTTCTTCATAATTGTCATTTAGCATTATTATTTCCTTCACCAACAAAGTTAATGGAGGAGGCAGCTTCTGCTGGACTGAAGTCTGAAGCACCCTTGGATAAGTCTGACAATGCTTCCGTCTTATGTCGAGATTGCGTCGGACTTCCCAGAGAGAATTTATACTCAGATCCCCTGCTAGTCATCGATTTTCTGATTATCAACAATTTATTGCAGTTAAATTGACAAATGTCAGATTTTTAAAGAGGATAAGCCACAATAACAACATTTAATTTATAATATAGACTTGCTCAAGATAGTTATGTTTATCGTTTCAATTGTGTTTAAATGTTTTTATTCCCATTAATATTTTTCTTATACTTCCAAAAGCTTGAAAATTTTTCCAATTTTACTTCACTTCCTTTTCAGCACAGTAACGGTGCATTTTCTCTTATGCCTTGTCTTTGCATCAATAGCCTTAGGAATGTCTTCGTTAGTGGGTGGGGCATCAGATTTGGAAGCTTTATCAGTTAAATCTATTTCTTATACAGTTGGTTCTATAAGGGTCAAGTTTTGAATTTTCACTGGGCACATTTTAATTTCAAGGTTAATTATTGATGCTGCATTTCATTATATATGGCAAAATCAGATCTTCCTGGAAAATTTTATGCTAACAACAAACCTGCTCACTTTGTGGATGCTCCCTATGTCGTTGATTCCTCGTCCTTTGTATACCTGCGAAACACGAAAGAATCCCGTAATTAATGCATAGACCAATGAAAGCTTATTAACGATTTGAATTTCAAAATTGTTCTTTTCGTTTGCAATGTATTATATATCACATATTCTTTCACAATTTCATATAAAAATAAATTCATTTATAGATATATCCGTTTATAATTATTGTTTGCATTAAAATATAATTACTTATATGAAATAAAATTGCTTGGGAAATGAAAGCATAAGGAGTGAAAACAAACCATTATGTAATAAATATATATAAATAAGAAATATTTAAAACATCCTTGTAGAATTTAAAGAGTTATAAAATACGGTATCTCTGTATTTGGCATAAAATTAACATTTCGAAGTCTTCATTTTCAGGTATTAATCTTCATTCAGGCAATGTAAAAATAATTTAAAATTATTTTTTATATTGATTTTTATTTTATGATTACTGTAAATATTGAATCGTGTTTCTGAAGTCATTTTACATAAAATGCTACTGCTTAGTGAAAATTTTGATATATGCATTTCCGTTTATTTAGAAATTCCTAATTTAATTACTAATATTATTGCCTCTCTTTTGTAGTCTCCTTCGTATGGTATTTAATAATTTTATTTATATTAAAATTCATGCTAATAAGATATGCTCTTATGCATGATAGAAGAATAATCAACAATTTAAAATCTCTTTTTGTTCAAAAGAACGAAAGCTTAGATTATCAAGTTATCAAATACGCATTTTTATTTAATTACAAGAAATATTTCAAACTAAAAACATTAACACATTTTTCCCACTTTTAAATTTTAATTTTTTAAGAAGAGCAACAAACACGAAAGTATATATTTTTGAAAATATTGTGAGATCTTATTAAATTATCGGTATACAATGCTGATTAATCCACATAAATCTTCATGCAGTTGGTATTATTTTATCTTTATGAAAATAATTTTCTCCTGGTGAGTCCAACGAGTACCTGTTACAATTTGAAATGATACTATCAAATAAATATACATATTATGAAACAAATAGTTCTAAAATATATGCAGAAGTATTAAAATTAATTTATTTCTAAAATAATAAATAATATACTCTTCATTTTCCGCAAAATAATTCCATTTTTATAAACATCACATAATTTGGAAATAAATATTAACCCATTATTGTGGTTTGTGATCGAAAAATGAAAAAAGCTGAATTCTTTGTTTCCGGATATCTGGTATACATATTTTCGGAGTACCTGGAGTTGAGCTCATTCCTCCAGTGTTGACTTTTTATGATATTAAGTGAAACAATCTTTGGATGCAATTCCTGATATTTTCTCCTGAATTTAAATAATGAATAGAAAAGAAGGAATGTTTAAGAGAAATATAAAGAAAATATTAATAAAAATTTAGGCAGATTTATTTTTCATATTGTGTTTCCCAGAGTATTTACAAAATTCATAGCTTGATAACTAATCTAAACACTGTTGCACGATAACCCATGTGGGTCAAAGCCTCAGTACCCACTGCTGTTTTCCTGACCAAGACCTGACGCACGAAACAAATTTCTGATTAGTGGTCAGTCTAACATGAAACTCACAGTGTTTACTTCCGAAGCATGCCATAGCTTGAGAACTACAAGTAATAAATATCTTTCTTTATTTAATATATATTTATAATAATAAAGAAGAATGTCTTAAAAAGATGGATCATTGAAAAATGTTTCAGTTTAAAATAATTTTCATTTAATTTCACTGATTTTCTTAAGTTGGTAGACCAGTAGAAAATGAGAGTAAAAGAACATGACTATTTAAAGGCGACTTAGTAATTTTGAAATAAAAAAGAATAGAGCTTTTCCCTTGCTTCCTCATAGATGTCCACCTGCTTAACTCAGATATTCTACAGAAATAATGTGTCTTAAATTTTAATACCATTTTCAACATTTTTGTTTTTTATTGATATACGTAGCTCCGCCCAATGTGCTTACATAATGCAATTTAATTCATTCAAGTGGAAAGGGTACAGCTTCTGTTGATCAAAGATCAGGAGCACCAGTGGTAGAAGTCTGACTTGACTCCATTCACCTACTATAGCCTTAGCTGGGCATAGTGGAATGGCCTCCACGCTTAGGAGAGTGACCCTACCAGCAGATAAACTCCCGACATACTTCACCCATCCTGTCCAGTGCCATCCCCCGCCACGATTAGGCGGCATAGTAGGACTTGGGGGGGAGGGGGTAAAAGTTGCTGGTCCAATTTCAAGCAAATTATCATTCATGCTGCCAAGCAATCCATTCTTAGGGGAAAAATCAAAAAAATGTTCACCATATTTTACTTACTGTTCTGAAATACTTAAACCGCTTATTGAAGAAAGAAATAGATTACACAGTACCCTAATGAATATTAACACTAGTTCTCAAAGGGCAAAGCTCAAGCAAATGAATGCTAAAATCAAACGCATATACTGTAATTTAAAGAGAAGCAAGTGGAAAGATTTCTGCAAAATACTAGATTTCAGAACTTCAGGCACTAAGTTATGGAAACTTGCCAAGTATCTTGGAAAAAATCAACCACAAAGTGAATACTCTAACACCATACTAGGAAAACAGGGTAACATCCTACAGAATGATAAGGTCACTGCAGATTTATTGGATGACCATTACAGCAGAACAAGCCATTTATCCTTCAATCAAAATGACAAGTTTTCTGAGATTAAAGCCAGAAGACTAGTTCATGGATGCCGCAGCTCTACTGGCGACATTTCTGTTTTTCTCTTCACGAACTAGATCTTGCCCTCAAGAATTTTGATTCCTCCAAGTCACCCGGACCAGATGGTATTTTTGGCCACATGTTGACGCATCTGGGTCCAGCGGGAAGGCAGCGGCAGTTGACAGTCTACAATCAATCTTGGAAAAGTGGTATACTTCCCTGTAATTGGAAAAGAGCTCTCGTTATTCCCATAAGAAAACCTGATAAACCTGCTGAATCTTCTGAGAGCTATAGACTATTGCTCTGACATGCATCCTTTGCAAGATCATGGAAAAGATGTTGCTCTCCAGGATAATGCATTACCTTCAAGAAAATAATTTGATCCCTCAAGAGCAATATGGCTTTAGGCGAGTCCATAACACTATGGACCAGGTTCTTTTCCTCAGCCAGAGCATCAGAGACGCCCAAAACAAGTATCCCTAACATCATTCTGTAGCGGCCTTTCTAGATCTAACTAAGGCTTTTGAAATGGTCTGGACAAATAAGTTGCTTATCAAACTATATGACTCTTTTGGTATCCGGGGAAATGCGCTATCTTGGATATCTGACTTTTTATGAAACAGACATATTAGAGTTAAAGTTGGTAACTCTATTTCTCGCCATTTTAAACTTTCACAAGGGGTCCTTCACGGATCTGTCTTAAGCCCTACTCTTTTTAACTTGTTTTTAGCTGGAATTGAGAACAAGATCTCTAGAACTTGCAGTATTGCTATTTATGCTGATGACATAGCTCTGTGGTCGTCATGTCAGGATGTTGTTTCTCTTGAACAACACTTAAACCAGTCTTTGCAATCCATGAATAATTTAGCAGACGACCACAAATTTGCCTTCAATGTCTTGAAATCGGTAACCTCATTTTCTACCACAGATAAACATTTATATGGCTACCAACCTCAGCTATTCATTGGGGGTGTTCAGATACCTTATGATAAAAACTGCAAATACTTGGGTTTTATTGTGGATCCCGAGTTTAAATGTAATAGACACATTGACTCCCTGGTTGATAAGAGTAAAGGTCGTCTCAATATTCTTAAGCAAATCGCTAGCAGAGACTGGGGAACCAACTCTACCACCCTTAGATCTACATACACTGCTCTCGTGAGACCCATATTGGAATATAGTTTTCAGGTATACTCCTGTGCTTCAAGCCAGTAATCTGCAGAAGCTTGAGAAAGTTCAGCTTAGTGCAGCCAAAGTAATTTCTGGTATGCGTAATAGCTGCCTGAACCAAATTCTACTATATGAAATAAATATACAGCCATTGGAAATGAAAGGGAATATAATCTTGTAAAATACTTTGCCAAATTAGCTAGCCTTGACACTCAGAATCGGACAGCTAAATTTTAACTTAATTGGCAGAATCACCAAAGATTGAAAAAGGACAGTCTGTTTTCTCGGGCCCTTACGATTGAGGCAATGAAGCTCAACGTAGATCTACAATTCCTTTGCAGTCCGGTTAAACCAAATGTGGGCCTGCCTAGAGTGTTTTTCCATACAGCCCTTCTCTCTGAAATAACCAAAAGCAACCACCCTCCAGAGTATTTGGAACAATTGGCTTTAGAGATAATTAACAATGTTCCTGCTGAAGATCTAAAGATTTACATGATGGTAGCGGTGACGATCATCACCATGCCGGCAGTGGAATTTACATTATTTACCCTGCTGAAGTTCATGAATCAAGATCCATTAGAAACCCAGATTTTTGTTCTGTGTGAAACCCAGATTTTTGTTCAGTGAACTTCTTGCCATTCAAACGGGTCTGGAAAATATTAAATCTGAAGCTACCTTTGAAAAAATCTGGATCTTCACTGACAATCGAAGCTATATTCAACACTTGAGCTATTGGGATACAGTAACGGACCACGCTGGTATTTCTATCTTTCGTATGTTAATTGCCTTATCTGCCTCCCATGACATCCATATTCAGTGGATACCTTTTCACGTGGGCCTTTTTGGCAATGAACGTGCTGACCAGTTGGCAAAGAATGGTACTTCCCTTCCAGCCTCTCCACATTTGACCCTCACTTTTTCAGAATTATTTTCTCTCCGCACGACTAATGTCAACAAAGAGAGAGTTCGGATTGTCCCTCCAAGTCACAACTGGTATCAACGAAAGCGTCCTGGTGGAGACCTTGGCATGCAAGTGTCTCGTGCTGAACAGACCGCTCGCTACCTGTAGATTTGCCAGTAGTCATACTAGGAGTCTCACTTTCAGGGGTAAATTAAACTCTTCCCAACCTGTAAGAAGTCCAAATCCAGCGAGGCTAGTCCTCAGCACCTACTTGATTGCCTGGATTTAATTATGGAAGAGTTTCTTGAGAGACCTCTCCTTTTCCTCGATTTTTTGAAGGTTTACGGCCTCACAAGCGGAGAAGGGAGGAGAAAATTTCTCCAAGAGAAATAGTCCTCGGAAACTCCGAACGAATCTCTTCAGGAATGTTCCCGATTGTTGGTTGTTAATTTTATCTCTGTTACACCCCATCGTTCTAAATTTTCGCGCATGCGCTTTGAACTTTGCTAATATTAGCTATTCTTTTTTCATTTCACTTGCAGATTGTCAGTGAATACGTGCGTGTTGTAATCATACGGGTGACTTTAATTTGCTATTCTCTTTTCATTTATACGTTTATGGATATAGTAAGTGATTCTTATAAATTATGTCTCTCTGTATGTGTTAAATTATAAATATTATTTATAGTTGTAAAAATTAATATTCTGTTTATTTTTCAAACCACGTGTTTAATTGCCATTGTGTGTCAATATTTGTAATGATGAAATGTGTCTCATTAAACCTTTTTTTTTTCAGAAATATGAAATTTGTTCGATAAAATTATTGTGAAATTTACATTCCTCATTTGTGTTTGCTAAATTATAAATCCTATTGATAATTATAAAAATTAATACACTGTTTATTTTCAAACTACACGTTTAATTGCCTTTGTCGATCCCTGTTATGATGAAATGTGTCTTAATAAGCATTATGTTTTCTGGAGTGTAAATTTTTGTATAATTGTTAAAACTAAATTATTTATTTATCTTAGTATAAGGAACTGTAATTGATGCTGTGGTCTGAAAAGATTATGTGGGTTAGGTTTCAAATTATTTTTTATATGGATTCGCGGTGTATGTGCATACTTCTTTGTACAAAAATCGAGCATTATCTTTATTGATGCATTTTTTTGATGATCTACTACTGGCAAAGTACGATTATATTGTTTTGCATTGATATGTGAAAAAATTTTACATAAATTGTGGGGTGCTTAACATTAGTACATAAATTGCATGCAAGTGCGAGAAGTAAAATATTTTGGTATAATTGATAGGATGGATATATATATATATATATATATATATATATATATATATATATATATATATATATATATATATATATATATATATATATATATATATATATATATATATATATATATATATATACTCAAGTAGAGAATTTTGTTAATTTATTGTGGTATACATTAGAGTTAAAGTGGTAACTCTTAATTTATTGTGGTTACTTAAACTCATTTTATGATTTTTTAATTATTTCTGCTGACAAGAATATATTGGTTTGGTTTTTTTTTTTTTTTTTAAATTATATATATATAGTTTGACTGCTATATGATTTCACTTGCAAATCGAGCTGTAAATTATGTAATAATTTCAGACATTAATGGTTCTTCATACTGTAATTTACTATGTGAAATAATTAGTTTCATATTTTAAGGTAAATTATTTGTATTCAATTTTTCAGGATTCCTGAGTAAAGGAGCTTAGTAAAATTTTTTCCAGATTTATGGTAAGTTTGTTCGCTAAGTCTTAATTTCTGTATTACATTAATTTTCTGTAAAAATTTCTTTTTGTCATAAAAGTTTTGATTGATTAGTTAAAATGGATATGTCTAACGACTGGAGTGTTCGACAATATAAGTGGGATATATGTGATGTTACATTTCAAAACAAGTCCATCTGAATCGCCATAACAAACAAAAACATGATAAAATAGAAGTATCGCATTCATATGTGTGTAGTTTCTGTGGAGAATCTTATTCAACTTCCTTAATTTATGAAACTCATTTGTGCATGGTGATAAAGTAAACAAAGAGAGTCATCAATTTAATTTTATTGAAGAGTTCATGGTGTTTAAGGATACAAATGGTGTGCATAAATTTGTTAAAAGGTGTGGGCCTAAGAAACGGAAAGATCTAGAAGTCCATTATTATTACTGTCAAAGAAATAAAAATATGTTAATTGATAATAGTAAAAAGTGTCCTGCTATGACGACTGTAGTATGTTCTAAAGATATAAATTTAGAGTTTCTCAATGTTCAAACTTGAAATGTTCAACTTCAAAAAAACTAAATCTGTTTCTAATACCATTGTGTGAATTATTGGGTCCTTTATAAATTTTGAATTTTAAATATAATTTTAATTTTTTTCACAATTTAATTTAAATGATAATTATTAATTGTGCATATTGAGAAGTAAGATCTTCCTCTAGCTTTGAAGTGAAACTTGACCACCGGGTTGCGCACTGTTTTATGGATTCCTCATAGCTTTTTTATACCATCCAAACAAGGAGAATCAGGTGTTTAATGATATCATCAAATATTAATGAATGAAAGTTTACTTATAATTTTTATTTCAATCCTACCTTTCACGTGTGAAATATATTCTATTGCATATTTGTACTATTTCACCTTAGAAAAAGCGATTTCATGCTCTGACTTGATAGCAGATACAATAATAATTATCAGTTTAATAATTTTAGTTTTAAACTTAGTTTTCACAATGATAACTTAATAGAAACGAATTTTTTTTAATAATATTGTCAAATATTATCAAATTACATTCAACAATATTGCTGATTTATCCATATAAATATTCAAATCATTCGGATTATTTATTTTTATAGAAATAATTTTCATCACGTTAAGCCCACAAGCACCATTTACAGTTTCAGAGATACAATATAGTAAAAGTACATTTTATAAAAAATATAATTCTTAAACCTATATTGAGCTATGAAAGTGAATTTATTTTTAAACTAATTAATGATATATATTTCATTGTCAGCAGAAAATTTAGCATTCAGTTTTATACAAACATAACCATAAAATTATTAACCTCTTACTCAATTGAACTTCAAAAATACTAGAAAGTGAAGAATGTACTTTGTTTTTTGGAATGGTCTGCTTCAATTTGGCCATACCTAGCGTAATTTCGAGAATAGATGGTAGTTACCCATTCTATCCTAAAGGGTTGACAGTTTTCTTTTATCTAATTCATATATACTGCCGAATACCGTTAACAGATAGCAATCATTAACGATAATACTAGAAACACCAAAATTCCCCTTCTGTAAAATTCTTTTTTTTTTTTTTTGTTTTCTCAATAAAATACTCTTTTCTTTTTAGATGCCGGCGGTATACCAGAGGTTCAATTCTCCCTGATTCACCATAGATCATACTCCAAAATTAATGTTGAACTAAAATTCAATAATTAAAAGTAATAACTAACGAATGTTAAACAAATAAAGCTAGACATTATATTGGAGATATGTGCACCATGCACAGGAGCTCCGGTCACCAAATGACCTACCCTCGTCCCATAGAAACACCAGTATCTCGACATACAGCCCTGAAAGACGGTTCCAGAAATGAATTCTATTGCAATCGCACTAGAAAGACGTGATTGCAATGATTCAGTGGTATACAATATGAATATCGTTTAAACTCAGTTTTAGCAACCCTATTATTTCTTAGGTATCCGTCTAAAGTCGTTCAAAAGTTGTTTTATATATTTTCTGTTTTGTGCGTAGTCTATTTTAATTTACATAGCAGATTACGAAATTATGCATTAATAACAATTTTAAAATGAATTCCCATTTATGAATATTTTTGTTTTTATATTTATATATAAAAAGTAATTCCCTCTTCTTATAATACATAGAATTTTTATTCGTGAACACAAGGAATTAAATAGCTAATACTTTTTTACATTTATGAAACCTAACATCAATAAACCTAGTTTATTAAAATATGCATGCTATATTTATACATTTATCACATTGTCTCATCGCCAGTTCAATGGACTCAATTCATCGCTAGACGGCGCTGCAATAACTTGTCACGTGTCGAGTACCAAGCACAGATTGTTTACATATGTATTGCTATGCAATAGCATTTAAATTTATAGCTACTAACGTTTAAAATTTTCTTCATTTATTTTTTCAACTCCTAAACTGATTATATAAACAAATATATAGGTCTTTAACAACTCTTTAAATTTATACAATGTCAAATTCAATATTAAATAGACCTTTGAATATATATTATTTTACTAACTGCTCAATATTTGAATATGCTGAAAAGTTTTCCCAAATGAGTGGGAATAATAGCATTTTAACGAAAATGAAAAAAGGTAATATGTTATGGCAAGAGAAGTTTGTCAGCAAAATAGTTTTTGATGATATAATAGAAGATAATGAAGCAGCTTATTCTGTCTCGGCGACGGTGAAAGCCGAGATGAAAAAATCAGTGACCTATAAACCTACTGTTGTGATCACAATGAATGATAAAGGTAAGTTGATCTTTAATTTTTTCTAAAATAATTTTTAAATTATTTTAGAAATTATTTTAACTGTTAGCTTTATAAGCATAACTTTATGCTCAAATAAAATTATTTTTAATGTAGTTTATATTGCATCATCAGATGATATTAGGATATATTTAATGTAAATTAGGAATATACAGTAAGAGCAGAATATATTATGCAGTAGCTTAGAAATTATAAATTAACTTTCTAAACTGTGCAGCAGGAACCTTATAAAGAATGAACTTTAGTTAAATTTTATATAATAATCTTAGCATTTATGTAATAATAATCAGTAACTTCCACAATAAAATCTGAATGCTTGAAGGTCTTTTATGATAATTCATTGATATAAGTGTTGTATTCTTATGTAAATATATAAGAAATCATTTCATTGAAGCATATTTATATGTGCAGTAATTAAATGGGAGTTTTTTAGAAAAATTATAGGCCTGAGAGTTTTTTTCATTGAATATTAAAATTTTTAGTTAACTTGGCAAAAACTTTATATTACTATTAATACTTAAAAGATAACTCTATTTGAATTTCTGATTCTATTATGCATAAAAAGTGTTATTAAGAGCTTTAATTTTAGAAATTCTGTGGGTCATATCTCTTTCTAGTTTTCATAAATAATTACAATAGATCCTGAAACAAAAATATGACTATTATCATTAATGAAAGATAACTAATGTTATTTTTATTATAGTTATTGTGTAAGCATTATGTAGTAATTAGACTGCATCAAATCAATCTTCAAAATATAATGGTTTGGCAAGATTTTACTTTTAAATGCATAGTTAGATAAAAATACATGTTTTTGAAGAGTTGCTAAATGTAATTTGTGTTTACATAATTTACTGGCACAATGTTAGTATGTTTTACAAGTTAGTCTGAGCCTTTATTTTACCAGAATTATTCAGATAATTTTGTTAATCTTGAGATGGAATGCTCAATTAAATATTGAAGAAAATATTTAAGAGTGAAGAGTAAATTTCTGAAAGGTGTTGCATGATAACTGTTGAAGATGTACCAAGTAAATAACACACCATGATATTATTTTTATCCTATGTTTAAGTATGCATTTGTATATATTTATATATTAAAATGGATTAAGGTGTGTACCACAATTTAGTAGTAAGGAATCATTTTAAATTTAAAAACATTTTACCAGTTTTTGTTTATTTATAATTTAAAAAGTTAAGTATCGCTCTATTGCATTATTTTTTATAAAAACTAAATTAAGTGGCACTCAACCTGTCCCTTATTGGTACGCAATAAGAGACAAGACCTTCAGTGCCCATATTTGTTTTCGTGACTAAACATGTGCCAGTTGATGCATTTATCTAAGTTAGTTGACCAGCCTAAAGCAAAATCCCTAGTTTTTAATCTGAAGCATGCTTCATATTCAATTTTATCGACTCACTGAAGCGATGAAAAGCTATATCAATCTTACCCAGCCTAAGGATAAGCAATAAAATATTTAATTAAATTTTCAATGATTCAAAATTTTAAAAAAGAATTATATATTTATGTAGAAGTATGTAAAGCACATTTATTAAAAAGTTAGGCAATGGAAACTAAATTTAGTTAACACATTTTTTATTTATTCTTACAGGTGAAAACTGCTTCTTGCACTTGTGCTGCTGGAGGGATGCCAGCATGTTGCAAACATGTGTTTGCATTATTACAAGGGTTAGAAGATTATTCTTCAAAGAAATTGTATGATGCACCAACTGAGAGGCTCCAAACATGGCATCAACCCAAAGTAATAAAAACTGTTCCCGTTAAAGCATCTGCAATTTTCAGGAACAAATGTGAAGATGTACAGTTATCAAACACTGAGTTCAAATGGAATTGCTTAGTAGATTTTAGTTTACCAGTGTTTGATGCTCTTAGAGAGTAAACAAATTAAACAAAAATTAACACTACCATTACCAGCTGTAGTTTATGCTGGTAATTCCATCATTCCTTTTACTGGTGAAACAAACTTAGATGTAAATAAGATAATATTTTACCATCAAAATTATAGTTTCACCTTAGAGGAATGCATGGATATAGAACAAAGAACAATTGGCCAAAACATGCAAGAATGGCATGAGGTAAGAAAATACAGACTTACCTCAACAGACATTAAATCAATTATAAGTCGGCAGGGTGAATATTCAGCATTAGCTTGCCAAATTTTTAAAAATAAAAGTAGAGATATTTCTTCTATTCCAGCAGTTAAGTATGGATTAGAAAAGAAAGCTACGTAAGAAATTATATACAACAAAAAGATTCAAACTATATTCTAAGAAAAACTGGAGTAATAATTAACCCAGTTTTCCCTCATTTGGCAGCATCACCTGATGGTTTACTGTGTAAACCTGGAAATACTGAAGTGATGCTGATAGAAATTAAAACAATATATAATGTAGAAAATTTAACGCTAAAAGAACTGTGCACTGCTAGAGTTGACTTCTGTTTAGAAATTGTTAGTGATGCACTAGTTCTTAAAAAAGAACACAAATATTATGCTCAAATCCAGTGCCAATTAGCATGCTCTAATCTACATAAATGTCTTTTTGTTGTATATTTAAAAAAAGATGGAAAAGACTGTTTTCACGAAGAAATGATTTATTTCGATCAAATGCAATGGGCAGATTGGAATATAAAATTAAAACAATTTTTTCACATTATTATTTTCCTTATCTTTACACAGTAGCTCAATAAATATTTTCATGTTTTCTTATGTTATTCATCTAGTGTATTTATGACAATCATTAACTTATTTGTAAATAGTATTCTATTTTATTTTTCAATTTTATGAATTCAAGATAAGTAATAATAAATATTTAGTCGCCTATAAATCTTATTTCGCATTTATTTCAGATGTTTTTCATTAATGCCCAATGAATTTATTTTCAATTAATGTTAATCTGTTTACAAACTTATTAGCTATAAATAACACATCTAAAAATGAAAGGATTGTTTTTTGTATTTTTTACCAATACATGATTCTAAAATGTGTTTCCTTAAAAATGCCAAATGTATATTTTTGATTTGTATAAATTATTTTTGCATTTTCTCAAAATGAAATATTAATATTCAAATAATAGTTTCTTCAGTAACAAAAGTTTGATTCCTTAAAATCAAACCTTACAAATTTTAATATGAAATATATTAAAACTAAAAATATCTTCAACTATTTTAAATATAGGTATATACACATATAATTTCATTTTATTCGTAAATAAAACAATTTGCATGTTATAAAATATGAAAAACTTATAAAGCAAGAAAGCATAAACCTTAAAATAAAACTTTTATTAGAATCACAGTTATAGAAAACCTTTACAGGGGTAGTAGTACAGAAATTTATTTTTCAGGACACTATTTTCAAGAAATATCAGGACATATTTCAATAATTAAATAAAACCAATGTTATTTTTACGTATTAATTTACATTTATATTTAAAACCGCATTCCAATATTTACAAATATTTTGATCATTATAATAATCATTCATAATCAGCAGCTTCTGACGCTTTGTAGAAATGTTTTATCAGTAAGCTCTTCCAGTATTGCTGTTGCACCACGACCTATTTCAATCTTGTTTAAATTTAACCAATTTTTTCCTGAATCAACATTAATTTGTAGCAACTTTTACTCCATTTTTTTTACAGATTTCTTCTTGGTTTAGAAATTTCTTTCTTCTTGCATAGAAAGCAGTTGAAAGAAAAAAAAAATATATTCCACTGGAAGAAAAATTTACTACTGAAATATATAAAATTATTAAAATTAAACTTTCAAAAGAATGTAATAAAAAAATTAAGGTATTCCAGGATTTATTTTGAAAAATAAGGACATTTCAGGACTTTTTTTTAAAAATCAGGAATATCAGGACAACTCCGAGCCCTGCCTTTATAATAAAAAGAAACTTAACATTGCTAGTTTATTTTTATTAAAGGTTTTCTAAAATTAACTAAATTACAAGTGATGAAAAAAACTTCAGAAATATTGTGTAGTGTGGTATAAGGTACATCTCCTTCAAAACACTTAAAGTATTTTATTCTGGAAATGGCCCTTTCCACATGAACCCTCGTATTTGAAACAACAGTATTGCTTTCCCGTTCTACAGCAGGAAACTGTATTTTATCTTTCAAAAACGAGGGTGTTTTCAAAACACAATTTATTTCTGACAGTTCTTTTTCAATTCGAAAGCCCTTATCTGCCATCACCATGTCACCTGCTTCTAATTTATTCATAATACCAGTCTGAAGAAATAATTCCTTATCAGAAATACTTCCACTATATAAATCTGATATGAAAGTAATTGCTCCAGAGGGCATTATACCAATCATGCCTTTTAATGTATTGTTATTTTTGTAACTGCTGAAAGTCATTTGCTGTTCTCGTGGATTGCTTGGCTTCTGAATATTAAATTCCGTGCAATCTATGATTACACGGCAGTTCTTATTTTCTGCAGAAACATGGGATGGCATGGCTTCTGCTATTTGGTCTTTACTAGGCCAAATATTTAATATTTTGAATTTTTTGTATAAAACACCAACTGTGGATACAAAGTACCTCGAAACAGTTGAATCAGAAATATGAAATAATAAAGATAAGAATTCATTTGATATTCCTGTGCGCAGCTTTATGAGGAACAAGAAAAATTGATCGATTGCCCGTAATGTTTTACCTTTCATTAAATCCCCTTCAATATTGAGAAAATTAAACATAGCAAAAAACATTTGCTTTGTAAAACCAGTAACAGCCATCATCTGTTCATCAGAATTTATGTTTTCTGGTTTAAATTCTTTTTCTGATAAGAGATTTTTCAGTTCAGCAGCTTCTTTTTGTACCAAGGAAAGTTCATCGATGATACTGCTGAAACTATTAGTTTGTGTTGAGACATTTTTATTTCCCAAAGTGGTCCTAAAAAATAATAGAAATTATATTATTAACATATATTTAAATAGTTTTATTGTCAATGAATCATGGAACAAAATACATCTCAATTTTCACTAATATCTGTTTTGATGATTGTAACTTAGTCCTTTCTCATTAATTTTTGTTAGATATCTAAGTAATGTAAATGAATAAAACAAAAGTAACATTTTTTTTTATATAATTTATTGATTTTAAAAATTAATGTGACAAAGGATAACTTCTGAAAAAGAGTTATTTATCTCTATTAATACAAAAAATTTCAATATAATACAGTATACATATAAGTATTATATGTATAATTAAAAAATTTAAAACTAATCACAAGTTTTTCCTTTTTTTTCAATTTTAGAATAAAAAATGCTCGGTTAAATAATTCATTTCATTTTAATAATAATGAAAAAATTTGATTTGTTTTTTTCATACTTTGCACTTGACTAATTTAACCTACATTTAAAGTACAATCTGAACTATTATCAATATTTGTGCCTGAAAAAGAAGCTTAACAAATATTTTTATTCATTTAGATGCAAGTACAAGATTAAGTTTCTGATGCTTAGAGTTACTTAAAGTCAAATTAAATGTTATTTAGAATCAAGACACATATTAGAAAATAATTAAATTGAAAATTAATAGTTTGTGTAAGTTTGAAGATAATACAGCAGGAATTTGTCAGATATCAAGCTTACAGAAATAAATTAACTTTATTGTATTCAAATAAAAGACACATTAATAGTTGTATAATTATATAAGGAATTTAATTCAATTATCATTCTCAATCAGTAATTATGAAGCACATACTTTAAAACTGATTTCAAAATAATGCAAATCCACACTTAATGTGATACAAATAAACCGTTAAGTTCAAGACTAGAAAATTAACAATTCAATTTTTTCTTCAGGGAAAAAAGATTTTGTAATTTTAGCAAATAAAAACTATATTACTTATTCATTTAAAGCCAAAATAACCACCAAAGAGAACCTTAAGTAATATTTTTTATATTGTTATTATTTCCTAAATTTTTTCCTTGTGAGGATTCATTTATCTTTAACATGATTTATATTTTGAATAATAATTTATAAGTAGAACATGTGCATTCATTATATAAATTGTGTGAGTATTGTATTATATTACAGTAAGCAATTGTATTAAAATTCATTTCAGTAATTTATAATGCATTTATCAATTTTTTAATATAAATTTTAATTTTAATGGTGATTTTTTCATTTACATTTAAAGTAGTATGCATAAAATATGTTAAACCAATCAATCATATTTAAATTTCTTAAAAATATTTGATAATAAACTCAAATTACATTAGATTCATATCAAGTTTCAAAATATAATATTTAATTTAATATAGCAAATTTTTATAACATTTAATTTCATAGAGAGAATAAATTGGCAAAACAAAATTACTTACTCTATTGTACAGGCATCCTCATTTTTCATCATTCGCTTGTTCTGGAAGCAGGCGCCGAAGTACACGCCGTTCACTTATTGGCTTCGAGAAAACAAATTTGCTTGGGACAGCATTTTGTTTCAATAAACGCCGATTCGTGAAATTTTCATACCAAAAATCTGTCTCTTCAAAATGATCTGAACACAAAACTGACCAGGGTGAAGGGGAAAATTCTTCTCGTCGTAGCTTAATCAGCCATTCTTTTAGTAGTTTTTGATTTTTAAGGAAATCTAAAAACGATTTTTCTCGGCATTCAACTTTATACTTAGCATTTTTACACCCATACGCTGCACAATACCTAGATTTAGATAAAATTTTTCCATCCATGCTTAAACTCACGTTCGAAATCTATCGTGTTATTAGGCTTGGAAAAAAGTAAACAAATCGTGGAGCATACTTGCCATGTGACTTTGACGTCACAGGAAGTGAGTCAATTGTAGCCTAAATTTCCAACAAACAACTCCCTTCTGAAGGAAGTTGATTCAATGATTAGCAATAAAAGAACTTTTGATGAGATCTTTAGCAATGTAGAAAATGTTAACAATTATTTATAAAAATTTATTATTTGTATTTCTTGGTGACAAATTTTTAAAATTAATATGCTTTGCTCTTCATCCGGACACAGCAGCTTTTTGAATGTGCGAAGTAATCACGCACAAAAAGAAAACGATTTTTTTCTTATTGATTCTATAAAAAATGCATGAATAATTGGTAAATTATGAAACAAAATTTCCTGTCGAATAATTTTACGGAAAATTATTAGTAGTTTAAATATGTAAACAATATGCCACACCCCTTTTCCTCGTCAGGACGGAAACGTTTACATATCTCATAATATGTCCGTCCAGCAAAGAATTTTATCTTATGTTAACAAATTGCAAAATGAAAAAATATTCCGTTGACCAAATGTTATACATAAAGGAGTATTAACTGCTTAAACACTACAAATAATTTCTGATCCGCCTATTCCCAATAAAATTCGTCATGTATAATAGTGGTAATTTATATACACATTTAAGCTTATGTAAATCACTAATATTAAACATGATGAAATTATTTGATATATAAACTAAATATTTAGTTTTTTTCCATGAATTTAAATATAAATTAATATGGATTTTGGTTACATGAATTAGCTAAAAACATGAGGAAATATCAATCTGACAAAAATCATATGAAATAATACTTCAAATCAAAAAATTGGTTTAACATGTGAGCATTTAAAAATTAACTTGTTTTATTTTTTCCTTTATTAAGTAATTCTAAATTTCATATATTAAGTATCGCTTTCCATTCCCATTACTTTTTACAATCCAGTTAAGATGAAAGACTGCTTTAAGGAAGAATATGACTACGCCCACTGAGTGGTTTTCCAACGCCTCCTACTCTTTTGTTGAATGAGCTTAGGTTTACTATAGAAAGAAATTTGGTAAAAATTTTGCTGTGAGGTTTCTAGCTGTAAGCCATTTGCCTCTGTAGTAGTTAGAAATTTTCGGACCTAATAAATAAGTTGAAGTTGCCTAAGAGATGGAAAAGACATACCTTCAGGAGCACACTAACCTAGCTCCGTTAAGCTTCTCGAGAGTTAGTGAAAAATTCAAGAAAAGTTATACAAGATCTTGATATACAAGAGAGAAATACATATAGATTTTTAGAATTCTTGAGTACACTGAGTGTTTGCAATATAAGAATAACTTAAATACTTAATAAAATATTTGAAAAAAAAAATATCACAGATACATTTTATAAGATCAATGGAAGTACTCCCTTAGCTAGAATAAGGTTTGCATGACAATATATGGGTAAGTTATTTAATAAGTTTATTTTTGCACATTTAAATCTTACTATTATAAAAATATATAACTAAGATAAGCAGGAAAATTCGTTTAAGTTTTGGTGTAGGTAGAAGCGGTGCCATCCGCTGATGGTATTATCGTAACTGATTAATGTCGTAGCGTTTGCTTTCAAGCAAACATTGGTTTACCAACAATTAATGTGTGGGAGAATCTAAAAGCGTTCTGACAACTTCTTTACACTAAATTCATGCAGTTAAAATAGAAAGGTGGCAACAATTTAATAGACATAAAATATGATTGCAAGAAGTTAACTGTCGTTAGTCTTAGACGAAGTACTACTCTTAGCCTATGAAATAATTTTGAGTCATACGGTTTATAGACAGGGATATTTTGTATTGCCATGTTTTCTATTTTATAAAATTTGCTGTAGAATTTAAATGCAAGGTGTTTTATAAAGTTGCTAAGGGTTAATATACCTAAGTTTTTTTCTAATTTGGGCATTCCTGAATTAATATTCCGCTTTCGAAATAACCCTAAGGATTTTAATTTGTTGCCTATCGAGGTTATTTATTGAAGTCACACAAGCACTACCCCATATCTGACAGGCATATGTTATTATGGGCCTGATGTACATTTTGTAAATTAGGATTTTAATACTTATAGATAAGCTTGAGTTTTTCGCTAGGATGTGATACAATGCTATGCTCTAGTGCTGCTGTTGGTTTTAGTTTTTATCTCGTTAATGTGTGGCCTCCACGTTAGTCTCTTATCAAAGATTACTCCAAGATGTTTTGTTTGTGGGGCCAGTATATTTCGTTTCCGAAAATTTTTAGTTTTTGGCATTATTTTCTTTTCCTTGAGAATAGAACTGCAGTGCATTTGTCCGTGTTTATTTTGATTTTTAATCTAACTAATCAGTTTTTAGTTTTCGTAATGTCAGTAGTAAAGTATGTGTGGATGGTGTCAAGGTTTTTATGTGTGATCATGATGGCAGTTTTGTCTGTAAATAGTAAGGTTAATGTGTCGTTGTGCTGTTGGAAGTCATTAATGTAAATGCTGAATAAAAATGGATCAAGGAGGTATCCTTGAGGAACACCCGCCTCAATAGTTTAGACTGTGAAAAGGTTATTATTGAGTTTGACCTGGAAGGTTCTGTGATCGAGGTAGTTTTTAATAAGTAAAGTAAGTTGTGTGGGAAATTTATATTGAATAAGTTTGTAGATCAGACCCGCGTGCCAAACGCGGTCAAAAGCTTTTTCAATGTCGATGAAAAGAGCCCCTGTTGACTGTTTGTTGCTGAGCGATGCTGCAATCTTTTCCGTTGTTCTCAGGAGCTGGTGAGAAGTAGATAATTTTTTACGAAAACCAAATTATTAGTTTTCGTAATTGTTTTTGGAGAATACATTTTTCTACTAGTTTCGCTAATGAGGGTAGCAATGAGATTGGTCGATAGCTGGATGGCATTTGTGATTTTTCTCAGGTTTTTTTATGGGTACAACCAGTGCCCTTTTCCAAGCATCAGGGAAATAAGCTATTCTGATGTTTATGATGTTCGTAATAGAGCAAACATTAACAACTGGAAGTTGCCTTAGCATTTTGTTTGAAATTGCATCTCTCCATGAGCTTTTGTTCGGTTTTAAGCTGAAAATAGCGTCTTTTAGTTCTGATGCTTTAACTGGTTCAGAATTCCATCAACTATTCTATTTTCTTGAATTTAGGTAATTTAGCTCCTGGTTTTCAATATTTGATTGCTGTGCTAAGTTTCCTAAGTAGTTTAATTTGAATTGGGCCACGAACTATTACCAATAAGCTCGGATTTTGCCTCATATGATATTGCGACAGTGGAGCCATTTCTTAGAAGAGGGTAGGACTGTTTATCTGTTTTGGCTTTTCTTATTGCACGCCAAAATGATCCGTCATCAAGATTAAGTTTGGTTAAGTAATCACTCCAGGTTTTGTTATTATTTTACAGGTTTTTTTAATTGTATTTCTTATGGAATTTATTTTACGTTTGATATCAGGGATATATTGTTTTCTGAGCCTATTTCTTTGGTTGATTAAATCAAGAATATATTTAGTGAGATTTGTATTATTTTTGTTTTAATTGTAGTACTGTTTGACTCGAGAGCTCTTTGATTTAAGTTAGCATTAAAACTTACGTTTCTATCAATTTCGCTGGGCGTGTTACAATTGTGTATATTATTAATGGAGATTTGATCGTTGATTGTGTCTCTAAATTTTTTTCCAATTTACAGTTATTTTAGAGAATTCATCTTTATCAGTGTTTATATTGCCCAAGCTTACCACTACTGGATAATAGTCCGATGGGAGATCTTCCACTGTAGTGATACCAGCAGGAGGGGAGGGGCCGTTGCTTACCATAAAAAGTTCCCGTATCTATTTCCATAATGCGTGGGTTTCTCAGCTTGGAATAAGTTAACATGGAAGGTATCAACTTGCGCTTTAATCTGACGACCTGCATTATTATTTTCATATTTACATCCCCAATCTCTGAGTTTGTTCTATTGAGGTCACCGGGTATTATAATGATATTATGTGTTGATATAAGTTTTTGTAAGTCATCCGTTAATTGTTGCCCTCTGCAGGGAGGGGGATGCATACTAAAGAGATATCCAGGTCATTATTATAGTTTTTATGTACTTTAATTAATGTAGCTTCAGCTACACTCAGTTCAGGATTAGTAATGGGTGAGTGGGGGATTTTGCTTTTGATTAGAACCGCTGTGACCACCATATGCGACAATTCTGTTATTTCTATAGGTACTGTAGTTTGGTATGGTGAATTTGTTTTTTGCAGTTAAGTGAGTTTCTTGAAGTAGAATAATGTCTGGGCAATTATCATTTACGAAATTTTTTAATTCAGTGAATTTGTTAATTATACCATTTGAGTTCCAGTACATGATTTCTAAATTTAGTTTGGGTCTATTATTCATTATTGATATCATTATTTTGAATGAGAGATTTTAGCAATACATGTAATTTGTATGAGGGATGTTGAGCATTTTTAAGTAGAACTGCTTTCATTAGGTTAGGGAAGGCTTGACGGATAATATTTATTTCGTTAATTAACTTAATTATGCTTTGTACATTGTCAACATTGTCGATACATGTGAGGGGGTAGACGTAGCTTTTTTATGAGGGGGTAGACGTAGTTTGCGAAAGAAGATCCTGTTCTTACATAATTATTGTTCGCCTGTTTTTGCTGAACTGTTTCTTGCTTTTTCTGTTTAGCTGGATGCTTTGAACAACCAGCATAAGATGCTGTATGGCTTCCACCAGTTACAGCATATAGGATTTTCAATGCTTTCATGTTCGCCACCACACTTAACACAATTTGTCTTTAAAAAGCACACGGAAGAGTTATGACCGAATTGCTGAAAATTAAAGCATTTGGAGGGTGATTTATTTGTATATTTTTCTGCTTTAACAATAACATTTTAGGGTTCAGTTGTTTTGTAGATTTTATTTGATATCTCATTATAGTTGAGGGTTACAAGAAAGCATGGCTAAGGCTCTTTTTCCTTAAATCTTCTCATAACCACAACGTTTTCGACATCATAACCTGAGTAAGTTAACTCTCCTTTAATCAGTTCTAAAGGGGTGGAAGAGGGGAGACCTTTAATAACAGCCGTTAGATGCTTAGATTGGTTGCAGTTAAGAATTTAGCATTCTATATTATTATTTTTTAGATATTTTGAAATTTTTCTATCCATGTCCGCAGAGGAGGGCAACAATTTCAAGTACTCTCCACTTAGTTTAGTCGTTAATTCTTTTTTTTATCAAGATTAGCTGTAATTGTTTTTAACAATTCATTATTGTTAACTCTTAGCTTAACAAAAATGGAGGTGTTATATTTTTATCTTCAAATGGCTGCATGTTATTATTAGTACCCTGGGCACTATTTTCATTTAAATCATTATTATTAGATATGGTTCTATATTTGTTTTTATTGTTATGGATAGGAGCTGCAGGTACAATTTCAACATCATCTGCAATTTTCTTTGGTTTTTTAAAGCCTTCATCATCCATATCAAGCTCTTCACATGTTTGTGATTAATAGCTGAGATAATTCCTTCCTAGCTGGAGCTTGGCATGCCTGCATTTCTTACAAAAACATTGTTTACAAGTACATGAGAATATCATAATTATTTATATTAATATTATTTACATTATTATCATTGAGAATTTGACTTACATTATCATCAAAGACAAAGCAATCTGTACACTTTTATTCACATTTCTACTTTCAGAATTAATTTTAATCGTGGAATTTACTTTATAAACATTATCATCTGTGTCCGAGGAAGAAATATGATCTATATTATTTTTACGTAGTGATTTAATATTTTTAACGTTACTATAAGCATTCATAAATTTACGTTTAGCTTTAGATTTTTTAACATTAGTTTTAGCATAAGAATTATTATCAAAATGATTTACATTTTATTTGTTTGTAAGAGATTCTAAAGTTAAATTACTATTAACAGAAACATTGTCATGCAAATCTCAATTTGAAATTAAACAATAAACCCATTGGGAGTACTTACCAGAGTTCTTGTGAAACGATAAATGCTTGTTGATAAATTCCATTGTGATAGTTCCATAAGTCCATATTTTTATTCTCGAATATATCCATCATCTGTTTTGGAGAAGTAGCACAAATGGCGAACGATTCACTGCTCTTCTTCAGATCACACAGTAGTTTGCATCGTTCAGTTTTTGTTATCAGAATACTAGGATCCGTAGTGAGTAAGTTATTCAAGTTTGAAAGGCACATATCCTTTGATGATTACTAGGTAATCCACATGGCGGGAGCTTGGCACAACACACGCGCTTTGGAAAACTCATTTTCCATTGTTTTTTTTATCAGAATATTGCTGGCCCTTAGAAGGGCCTTTTGGCCCAGGGCGATTACTATTGCTCTGGTAGGAAACACTAGATGAACACAATGACGTTTCCTTTTCAATATCGGTACATTTTCCTGTAGCATTAGAATTTGGTATAGTAACTCCATGTGCAGTATCCTGGGAAGCGTCATTGCAGTCCATGGTATCTTCGCTTCCCTCGGGAACAACAACAGGAAACACTATCAGGCAAAGAAGATGTAGGTACTATTTGATATCCATCATCTCTGGCATAGCAGTGATATTTGCTTACTGTAGAAATATATCAGCAGTGAATACTCCAATAGTTTATCTTGGCGAATCATTTTGCGCCACAGTTCTGCTTACGGAAATGTCCCCGAAAATAAACAGAAATTTAAAGTAGTCTTCGATATTTCCATTTGAGCTCAAATGAATATCATACGTTGACATGGAGTCTATAAAGTTACGAGATAAAAATCTCGCATAAATGGTAAAGGTGAGAAAAAGTTTTAATTTGGTGTGAGAACGTGGGTTTAATTTTGGAAAATTATTTATGTTGTGTATGTGGAGGGGAAATGAAACTCATTAATAGAATGGATGTAAGTGAAATATTGAGTGGAGATATTGAGTAAAATATGTTAAAAATAAGCCTGATGTGAAAAGGAGCATTCAAAGCGGTTTTTGGTTTTTCCAGGGACGATTGCGTGGGAGTGTGATGTTGTAAATATTATGTATGTGGGTGAAAGGGAATTCTAATAAAGTTATGTGTGTTAAATTGAATTAATCATTTCATGGGGTGGTTGAATGGAAAATATTTTGTCTTCATGTGTGTGGATGTGTGTAGAAGTATGTATGAAAACAAATGAAATAATAAACGAATCAGGTGTGATTGTGGAAAAGTATGAAATTAAATTTGGAAAGCGAAAGTTTAATCGGTAACAGAAACTTAATGGAAAGTGAAGGATTATAGATAAACAGTTTTCTCGCACATTCTTGTTGAAATATGGGATAACTGTATCCTCTCAAACGGATTGATCTTTAATAGACAAATGAAAAAGCCACTTATGGTTGGATATATTATAGATAGTTTAAAAAATTTTTAAAAGTGAGCAAGTTAATTAAAATATAGCTTTTATCAACGTTTTCGCAAGTATGAAGTGTTCCAGTTAAAAAAAAATTATATTAGCAAAGTATTATAATGTTAAATTTTGTCACACCCAAGAAATTGCTGTTTAGATCTATCCATGACAGGTTAATTCTTACACCTAATTTTTTTGGCAATCTACCCTTCCCAATTAATTATCATAACATGTTATACGTGGCAATTGAACATTCTGTTTTGTTTTAATTAAAAGAAAGTATAATTTATGAAGTATAGTTTCAAGATATTTGACAGAGTTTAAATAAAAGAAAATTATATTCTAAAAATTAAAAATTAAAGAAAAAAAGATAATATATTGATTTTTGGATACTTTTTTACTCCTTCAAATAGAAGATATGATAGACTCGATAGATGGAGGTGCATTCAATTTCTTCAGCTAAACTGCAGCTCACAACACAAAAGATCTGTCCTAAAACTACACGGTCACATGGGTTAAATAATAGAATTGATCAACGATAAATGCTTTAACACAAGTTGATGATTTTACCATAACTGTGCTAAATGAACAATACTTATTTTCACGCTAGTCTGTAGTTATTAAAAATTAGCCATCTTCCAGGTAGTATTTCTGAATCGATATCCGTTTTGCTTTCATTTTGCAATCTCTCCAAATCTTAGGCCAGGGTGAAAGAATTTCTCTTAAACTCATGCCTGAGAACGTTTGGCGTCAGAAACGTCACAAAATAGACTTTCCGAAGGAAAGTTTTCTCAAAAGTTAGAAACATCTGGCAGGGCATTGGCATCAACGCAAATTATTTAACTTTTAATTTTGTGTTTTTCTTTATTCTCCCTTTGAAATAATGTTTGCCATTAATTATTAACAATTTTTTTATGATGAAGATGAATTCATGAAAAATCGTCACAAATGTCATTGAAATACTTTTTAAATTTATTAACTTTATCTTGAATTATTTATTAATGATGATAAAATAAATGAAATTATTTATTTTATAAAAATTAACATTTTGATAGGATTTTAGAAAGTTTATTAATTTTAGAAAATTATATAGATCGAAGATATCTGTGAAATTCAAAACATAAAAATTATTTTGACAAATATAAAAAAGTTCTATTTCAGGTAACAAGTCATGTGTTTTACAAAATATTTGAAAAATCTGAGATGTTTTATAATTTGAAATATTAATAAGCAAGTAATTTTTAATGTGAATAAAGATAAATTCAAAATCTACTTTTTATTATTTCAATATACCTTTAAATTAATTTAAGTAAAATACACTGAAGAAGAGACACTTATCAGAAAGAGTTTGCATGCAAATGAACAGTAAAAATTCTACAGAGAATAAGTGTACATTATCGTGTCAATGTTAATTCTATTTAGATATAAAACTTTTTTTAAAACAGTTCCTTAAATATCGATAACAATTCCAGTAAGATAACATACATTGTTTAACAGTAATAACAATTAAAAATTATGCAAAATGTTAGAAAAAATCTTGCGTACAGTTACAAATTTGCAAACATTTGAAAATTAATGATTATTTTTTGGCTTCCGTTAGCTTGTATGAAATATTGTCCGCATTTTTTTACACATCATTCATTTCAACTCTGGTGACAGTACAACAAACGGAAGAAATAATAACATTTTGTTGTTTTGATATATTAGCACTTTTAAACAAGTAGGTTTAAAATAGATTCTGAAGGAAAAGATATTGTTCCGGAAGAAAAGAAAATAATCTTAAGACGAAGAAATAAAAGTAAAATTTTTCGAGTACTCCGAAAGAAAATTGGAAGAATTGGTCCATCCATTCAAAAAGTTATCAATAATTATGATTCATCAAAATCTGTTTTCTTAAAATAACAGATTTTTTATCTTAAAATAACAGATATTTTATATTAAGATAACAGCCTCGGAGTAAGAGACAATCTAATCTTACTTTACGAGAAAAGACATGCTTCCTGATTTCCGGAAGTTTAAATTCAAAGATTACTGCATCTCAAATTGTACTATATATTAGAAAAAATATTAAAAAATCTCATGAAGACACTGTACGAAAAAGTTTAAGAAAATCTGGCTATCATGGCCGTCGTAGAAAAACAAGCATTCAAATTGCCAATAAGAAAAGTCATTTAAATTTTTCCAGTAAGTATGTCCATAAACATTGTGAACTTTTTCTTTTGTAAAGTAATATTTTCTGATGAAAATAAACTTCATATATTTGGCATCAAGCATAAGCTGGCCAGGAGAAAAAGGGATGGCTTTTGAGAAGCAAAATGTATATCTACAGTTAAACATCTTTTTCTTATATATGACATACAATGGAAGACTATTTATGCACTTTCCACTTCATCACTTCCAGTTCAACGATATAGTCACACAAAAACATCCTCCAGATGAAGACTCATCAGGGCTCGATGTGCCAAAGTTGGTTTTGATAACAAAAACTGTACAGATAAAATAAAGTGTGCAATTTGCAAAGGCAGTCCCCTTTCTTATTCTAGGAATTGCCCAACTCATTTGTTGTAGAAAGAGATAAAAACAAATAAAATTACATACTAGTGTTCTTATTCAAAAGCTCGAACGATTGTAACATGCCTTAGTCCACAATCAGGTGTGTGTCATACGGAAAAAAAAAAAAAGTCTAGCAATATCCAAATTGATAATGTCACCCTTCCAGGTGCCTGAGCTCCTAGTTCTTCAAAACTGAATGTACCTTCTGTTGAAAAATACAACTTAATCTAAGGGTTGTAAAGCTCTTAAATTAAAATTAGCAAAGTAATATACCAAAAAATTTTCTATTATATCGAACAAATCATTTTTGTTATTGGAAAGTGCCATTTCCCTTGAGTATTCGTTAGATTTTTCGTATGGATGTATATAATAGTGTTAACCACAAAACACATACTTTTACATACTTTCAGTCGAATTGTCAGTTACTGACAAATCTTACAGAGATTACTGATGATATGGTGATATGTGAAAATGTGAATGAAGCAGTGGAAAATAATCTTAAAATAGTATCAAAGGCTGCTGATTTAGCAATTCCAAAAAAGCCTCACAAATTCGCCGAAACACCGTGAATCTTTTTGGAATAATTATTGTTATGGGGTATGTGTTTCGCAGATATCCAACAAATGCTAAACTTTTGGCTTTTAAGAAAGCATAACATGTAGAATTCTGTTTCAAAGTGAGTGGGAATCTTGCTGTAATTGCTTATCTTCTGATAATTCTTCGGCATTTTCTAAACAATTATGTAAAAAATGTAAAAGTGGTCAATGGCTCTTACCAAGAATTTTCGTTCCCTGTACTATAAACATGAACTACTAAATAGACTACATCATAACACATTGTTAATATCATAGATGAAACTTATGCTGAAATCGCCAGCGCCATGGTATAATAGTTTATCTTCTGATAATTCTTCGACATTTTCTTAGCAATTAAGTAAAAAAGTAAAAGTGGCCAATGGCTCTTACTAGGAATTTTCGTTCCTTATATTATAAACATGAGCTACTGGATAGATAACATCACTTCACCTAGCTAATATTCCTAGGAGAAACTTATGCTAACATTTCCAGCTCTGATGCATTTAATCCTGCATTTTAGAGATCAAAATATCACGTGGAAAGAACTCCCATCACATTCTATCATAAGCAAATTATGCTAGTTTTGTAAGTACGAATTAAAAAGTCTTTACATCAAGGAAATAATAAAAGTGCAGGATCAGATGGGAATAGCTATAATATGATTCGAAATTTATATCCAGATTTCTTTTTTAATCTACTTCTGTTATACAATAGAATCTGGATTGAAAATGTACATACATCCACTTGGCTGGAAGCTATAGTTATTGAAATATTAACGTCTGCTAAAGCTTCCTCTAATTTGATAAGTTATTGCCCAACAGCACTTACAAGTTGGTTGAGTAAAACTCTCAAGGTTATTGTGAGTTCTCGTCTCGTCTCGTCTATATTAGAAATGCATAAATGCACTTCTGCTTAGCAGAGTGGATTCTGTAAAGAAACGTCTGCTATAGATACATCCTTTATTTAGAAACATAAATTTGAAATGCTTCTGTTGGTAGAAATCACTTGATTTCTATCTTTTTCGATACAGATTAGGCTTATGACTATTCGTGGCTATATGGCATTCTTCATAAGTTGTATGATTTTAGTTTTTGGAGAAACCTTCCACTTTTTATCCAGAGTTATCACATTCACGGGTTTTTAAAGTTTGTAACCAGAAAGTTTTTTCAGACCTTGTTATTTAAACTGAAAGACTACTTCAAATAACTGTGTTAAGTTGTACGGTTTTCAACATACACATTAATAGTATTCTTAATAAGTTTTAATCACCAGTTTATGGCACACTCTACGTTTTGGATCTTATATTCTCTTGTCAGGAATCTAACATACGGTTGATTGAGAGGAAAATAAAAATGCCAGTAAACAATGTATTGATTTAATGGGAATAGAATGGTCATATGTAAATCCTATTGACATTTTTTAAAATAAACTGTAGTTGGAAAATTCCATTCGGTGAGAACATTTAGCAAAGGGCATCAGAAATTTTTTAAAAGTTTGAAACACATAAGTTGCATAAGTTTGATTATTAAGTCGAGTTAAGTATATAGTATCAGTTTAATGTACATAAAACAAACATAAATGTTTTTAGTATTTATAAAAATTCAGAACTCATTCGTTTTATGGCAGTGAACATACCTCCTATTTATTATATTAGGTGTTAACTGTTTACAATATTAGGTATTTACTGAATTGTTTTACGACAATTTACAAGTTAGTTTTCATTTTGACATTTTTGCATAGGAACTTTGTGCTTGTGGCGACAAAGTAGATGATGTTGAAAACTTCCACGGCACGGGTGCTCTCAAATCGCATTTCCTTAATCAACTCTCTTAAACACTTAATTATTTTGCTTTTGCCTTGTGAATATTCATGTGCTTGAATGTTTTTGCTTCTGAAAGCCTCGAGAAAAACTCTGAAAACACGGAAAGTTCAGTTTCACTTTTCTTCGTGAGAAAATAAACTTTTATTCTTTAATAAATGAAATTTGGTTTTATAATCTCTAAAAGAGCTTTACTTTCTTCTAGCAATAAAAATACAGGAATGTCAACTGCTTCCAAAGACATCAGTACAAATATAAAAAAAATTTGAGAAACAATTTAATTGAAAATGATATACTATACTAAATTTTAGTGAAATTAATCATTTTTTAAATTGAAAAGTATTTTGTAAAATTTTTGAATGGATGTAAAAACATTGCGACTGGAATTAAGAAGCTTAACAATCATAAAACCGCAGTAATCGATCGGGAAATGTTTTAAAAAAGTACCTATTTTAGCTCATGAAACATTA
The DNA here is from genome assembly GCA_030067965.1 of Latrodectus elegans. Classification (NCBI taxonomy): domain Eukaryota; kingdom Metazoa; phylum Arthropoda; class Arachnida; order Araneae; family Theridiidae; genus Latrodectus; species Latrodectus elegans. The sequence goes on along the minus strand of CM057819.1, from coordinate 12,749,396 downwards.
AGTTTCCCTCCACCAACAATCATAAATATAAAACAACTTACTCGTAAAAATTTAGCCTCGCTCAGCTATAAGCTAATTATAGCTGGGGATTTTAATGCGAAACACTATAGTAGGGGCTGCCATTATAATAATAGCTCGGTAATTGTGCTTAATTCACTGGCTGCAAACACTGATTTTAGTATCTACAAACCAGACAAACCTACTCACTATGGCCGTTCATATGGGAACTATATTGATCTTCTGCTATCCAGGGGAGTCCGACCTCCTATGAAATTAACCACTATGGAGGAATTGCAATCTGATCATTACCCTGTAATTATATATTATGGTGACCAGTTCGCGCAAAAAAATGAGGCAATTAGGTATTTCTTTAACTGGAATAAATTCCGTAATAAAATAAATGAATTAATCCCTGAGGATGCATTTCAATTAGCTAAAACCCCAAACCAGTTAGAAGAAAAAGCAAATAATCTAACTTCCATAACTAACACAGCGTTAGATCATAGCCAATTTAGTAAGCCAAACCAAAAAATTGAATACCTTGCAGACAAAATTAAATACCTTATAAAAGAGAAAAATAGATTGCGGAAGCAAATCAATAGGCTTAGAAATCCATCAATCAAAAGTCAGATTAATGCCCTGAAACGCAAAATTAAAAATGAGATTGCATCCCATAATCATAATCGATGGAACAACTATTTATCCAATTTGAATGTGGAGGATGGCTCCTTCTGGAGAGCGGCTAATAATAGGAAAACCAAGAGAGAGTGCCTGCCGCCACTCATAGATGGCACCAACGTCACCATCACTAATAGCGAAAAAGCTGAATTAATAGCAAATTCACTTGAACAGCAATTTAGGAATAACGACATTCCCAATCCCAATAATGACCTGTATATAAATAGTATAGTCAAAGAATTTCTGCAGGATACTAATTGCAGTCATAACATGATAAATTAAATAGAGGCCTCAGAAGTTGAGGATGTCATCCAAAATCTGAAACCGAAAAAAGTCCGGGACATGGCAAAATTAATAACAAAACCATGAAACAAATACCGATAAGAGCAATTTTTTAATTAACAGCCATTATTAATAGTATTTTGAAAATTGGGCATTTTCCAATTACTTGGAAGAAATCAGTGATCATCCCATCCACAAACGGGTAAAATCTAAAACCCTTCCCACTATTTATAGGCCTATTTCATTCCTGCCAACGATGGCAAAAATAACGGAAAACATGAAGATACTGGAAAGACAGCAAAATAAATTACTTAGGTTAATGTCAAAATCGGAATATTATTTCAGAAATGATCTTATCAGAAAAAACCTGGGAGTTATATCTCTTTCGCGTTATATCAAATACCTGGCTTTTAGGTTCTATGATAAACTTTATCATACAAACAACACTGAAGTACAAAAAATTGAAAATTATAATCCCTACCATTTAATTAATTTCCATAGACCACTTTCAGTTCTCAGCATTAGACCGCATTCTAGCTATCCAATCACTAATCAACGCCCAAGAAGAAGGAAGAAAAAAAAAACAATAGGATAACTTAATGGGAAGCAATTAGGAACATCGAGTTTGTTTGTATACAAGGGAACAGTTTATACGAATATCCTGAAACAGTGTCATATGGGTGGCGCGATCTGTTGGCTTTATTGTATATGAGTCTAATGAAATGATTACTCGAAAAAATTTTATTCTATATGTAATTTGTTGTCTGGTTTTATTATCAAAACCTGGAAAATTAATTGCTATTGTCTTCATTGTATTTTGTGAAAATATATATTTAAAATAAAAAAGAATATATATGTATATGTGTGTGTATGTATATATATGTGTGTATATATATATGTGTGTATATGTATATATATCTGTGTATATGTATATATATCTGTGTATGTGTATATGTATGTATACATATAATATGAACAAATAAAGGGAAAAAAGTTACTGTAAGTATTACTGTTGATTTAAATATTTCTGTTCTGATCCATTGGATGGTGAATCATATCATTACTCATTGTTACTATAAATATTGTGATACCATGCAAAGTACTACCAAATTGGGAGCACTTATCTTAGGTTATCAAAAAGTTGAGACTTATTTCAAATTAAGAATTATTTGCATTTTGAATTTTCTATTAGGGGTGAACTTAATTTTGTTAAAATAATGGGGTAAATGGCCTAACGGCTAGACACCTATCAACCTTTAGACCTATTCTCTGGTTTCTCTTCAGGTCACTGGGATTTTCGGAAATGCAAGTAGCCACTTTCAAAGTTCGTCTAAAGTGAGCATTATGAGCAAGAAAGCTTATTGCCAAATGGAAAAAATCACCAAATGTGGCAAAATTTATCAATTTTTTCCATCGCCAATTTTCATACCAAATTATATAATCAAAAACGATTAATTATGAAATATAGCGATGAAATGTCTCATTTGCTCACTTGGAAGAAGCACTTGTATAGAATTTGAATTTTCGTCATTTTCATTTTTTATTTCTCTTTGAAAATTGAGAGCTAGAAATCTTTGCATTTCTCTTTGGATTTCGCATTCAATGAAATGCGTCAAAAATTTAAATTGTCTTCTATATCCTTTATTGAGCTCACCTGAACGTTATCATACTCTATGAAGTTACGAAACAAATTTCGATTCGATGATAAGGTTGAGAATAAAGTTTAATGGGAAATGAATGTTAGTTTTATTTCTAAAAATTATTTATATTGTAAATGTAGTGGGAAAATAATACTTTTTATAGTCAGGCGAGATTGCGGTAATTGATGAAAGTAAATTCAGAAAGTGAAAGTTTAATAGAGAGGAAAGAAAGTTAATGGAAAGTGAATGATTGCAGCTAAATAATTTTCACAGGCTTGTTCAAGTATGGGGTGACTGTATGCTCCCTGACGGGTTGATCATTAACATACAACTGAAAAAGCCACTAGAGGTTGGACATATTATAGGTAGCTTCATAAATATTAAATTTATATTAAATATATTTCATAAATATGAAATGTGTATTCATAAATATTAAGTTTAATAGAGGAAAGAAAGTTTATAGAAGGTAGGAGTTTGCAAGTGTTGAAAAAGAATCTGGGAATTGTTTTATGATTTAATTGGAAGCAAAATCAAAGAAGTGTTGTAAATTTTGAAAGAAAATGTCACGCCTTAATTATCTCTGTTTGCTGGAAGGCATACCAATGCTTATTGGATGATGTAGAATTTCAGCGAATGAGAGTCAACCATAGTCTCCATTTCAAGGATCCTGATTCAGGCGCTCACAACAACACCATCGAAGAACCGTGAAGTACAATAAAAAAGAAGTATGAAAGTTACTCGGCAGGTAGTGGATCCTGCCTTGCTGATGATATGTCGCGAAAGAGGCACTCCGCAACCAGTGACGTATTTAACAATTTTATTGATGATATTTGCAAAGAGAATCCGCCACAAAATCAAGAATTGACCGAAGAAAAATGAAGTTAAGAATTTTATTCCAATTAATTTCTGCAGGCACAAAATTCCTAGAATTGTATTTTAAGTATTGAAATTTCCCATTATAAACAAAACTACAGATTTGTTTTATTTTTTAAATTATTCTATTCCACATTTGTTTCCTTAATAAAATAGTTATCGCAAAAGTTAAAAAATTAAAGTAATTGCATGAAACAATATTTTTTATTTAAAATAAAATATTCGAATTAATTAAAATCTAATTTTTAGAGTAAATATTCAACAAATGTATAAAATTGTTAAACAATATTTGAAAATTTGTACTGTTATGTGTTAATAATTTTAGCCTTTGAACTAAAATCATTGGATTCATCAAAATTATTTAAATATTATATAATCATATTATGTATAAAATTAATATATATATTATTATGTAATAATATATATATATTAATTTATATTATGTATAAAAATATCATCTCTTATGAAATTCTTCATTTTATTTATTTTTAAATAAATATTATTAAATGTAATTTTCATTAAGATATTTTTATTTATTTTTGACGATATTCAATTTTAAATCATATTTAAATGGAAACCCTCAATCAATTCTTGTTACGATTACGATTGTGTGTTTTCTTATTTACTTATACGCTTTGTAGATGAAAATCGGATAAAATCCCGAATGTTTACATGTTTATTTTCTCGGTTTTCTCATTTGGTGCTAATCTTTGCAATTTGAAATTGTTAAAAATATACTACCCTTTCTTATGATGATTAACCCCTAATCAGGGTTGCGGATAAAATTCCAAAGCCTACATCTTCTCCTCTTGGCGATGTGATCGTAAAACTGAGTTTCACCCTTCTGATATCACAACATGCATTTCTAATCTGATTTCGTAACTTGAATTTAGTTTTCTTGTTTGGCATTTATGAAACAGTTCTTTTCAAAGCTAATAATACATTATTATTTATATAAAAATATTTTTTTGAATCATATATTGAGAATTCACCAAAATACATACAAATAGTTCAAGATTAAGAATCCTAAAAGTTAGACTCTGAAAAAGAAAATGGGTAATGATTGAATAAACTTATAAAATATCATAGAAATGAACTTAGGAAGAGCTTTACCTAGAAAACAGTTAACAAAAATTTTCTTTTCCACAAAAAAATGTTCCAGAATGTGTCCTTTCACGGAATTATATCGTGCGGCAAATTGAAATGAGTTAGCTATTGAGAGAAAAAAAAAAAAAAAAAAGAAAAAAAAAAGAAAAAGAAAAAAAAAGGTTTCTCTTATTTTCTAAGGAAGTTGAAATATGGATGTTATTTTGAAACGAACGTGTTTTTGCAATATTGTAATTAATTTGCAATGCAGTATATGTAGTGTCTGCTCTTTACATTTATCCATTCATGAAAATTATGGTTTTTCGTGGAAATTAGAACTTTTCTTTAAATCAGGTAAATTTTCACTCGACTTTTTCTATTCCTAGAGAACCAAAGACTCGAAAATTTGATGTCAGTAATAAGGTTGTACCAGTCTTTATCACTTTGGAAAAAACATGCTGAATTGGAATACTTATCTCCAATGACGGATATAACCAGGAAGAAAAAAGTGATTTCTAAAAGTTTTTCTAATTTAGTTATAAGAAAATGATGTGTTCCGACACAAAATGCTAAAACAAAGCCACAGTGCCGATTGGAAAGCATATGTGAAGTCGAATTCCAAGTTAAATTATATGGAATAAGTACATATTTCTGTGTCGTATTATGGAACATGCTAAAGACTACATCATTCTTCTGTATGAGATATTGTACTTGTATTTGTTTCCTTTTCAGGTTTAGTAGTAGAACTCGTAATTAGGACAAAATACTGTTCGGAGTGCGTTGGGCACACGAGTTGCGTCGTATGTTTGAGTAAAGCCCCAAAGTTTTCATTTTCATTTGTTTTATCCACACTTAGCACTTAGAGGAGAGAAAATCGTAGTTATACGTTCATTGACAGGATGCTAATAGCACCATTAGTACTATAATCGGAAAGATGCAACATCTACCACCGAAAAAGTTAAATTTTGAATTAAACATAAAAAAATTTAATTTCTAAAAAATTAAATGTTTGTTTTGAAAGAGCTATGCACAAAATTGATTTAAAAAGCTTAAAGCAAAAATTGAAATTGGTGTACAGAAATTAAATACTTAAGAGAAAACGTTCAAAATAAAAGTTCATGTCTTAAGTGTAATAATCCTGCTTCTTCTGGTTTATTTTCTCAGCAACTTTCCTTGAAGTTTCTAAGCGCCACAAACGTTGAAATGTCCGTAACCACTCACCTTTCTAAACTTTTAATTTTGCAACACATGAAAAACCGTCATGTTCCTCGTAAATATTGATAATTTTAGCTAAATGCGAATTAAAACGTTTTTTTATTATCTAAACTTATTAATGAAACATCTCCAATTGCAAATGCAGTTTGCATTCCATACCTCATCTGCTTTTTGCTAAATGTTGCTTTTTCTTTTTCCATACCTCATTTGCTTTTTTTCATCTGCTTTTGAGATATATTCTTTTTGGAATTGAGTTTTAAATTTTTGTTTAACGACGTGTATGTGCCTTGCATGCTTGTAAGGATTTTGTAATTCATCTGGTCCAAGTTTTCAACACAGAATTCAGATTGGTTATTCAAAATTAGAGATGCAATTATAGGTACCAAATTGAAGGGGTCCTCGGAAAGGTAATTAAGTTTTCTGCTGCTTAGAAGTTCCTCGCACTCACATACGAGAGAGGGAAGTTTATCCTAGTGAGAAAAGTTTCAACAAGTTAGATCTTAGCAATTCTTTTACCATTCGTATTTCTGTGTCCAGCAACCACCGCACGAAGCGGCAGTGTCGGTTAAATGCTAGATAATCATCTTCAAATCAGAGTGAGCAATGATGGTGCTCCAATCGATCAGCAATACATCATCAATTACTTGATGTAGAAATTAATCAAGTTTTCGGGAGACGTAGAAATTAAAAAGCGCATTGAAATCTACAAGTTACTTTAAGAAATTTTGAAAAAAAAAAAAAAAAAAACTACAAATCAGTAAACACCAGCATGCTGAATGAGGTTTGGTATTAACTGAAATGGAAAAGCCGAAGATTTAGCATAGAAAAACAATTCAGTATGAATTCTACAAACACAGAAACATATTTTGAAAATATGTTCATCCGAAAACGTAAAATTATCAAGTTTACACACACGATGATAGCGAAATTGTTACAACAAGGATTGGGGAGGTTCAAGATTTCATTGAAATTTTAAATAACAAAACATTACTAGGAAAAGATGAATTCCGTAATTGAATGATAAAAAAACTTGCAATTAACATCATGCAACAGCTAACTAATATTTTCAATGAATGATGAGGCCCTCAATTTACATTCCTCTTTAAAAAAAAATGTTTGAATAAAACATATGGAGTGGAATCAAATTCTTAGAAATTCTCTAAACGGAACAGTTTAGATTACGAAAAACCTCAGCTTCACCAGACAAGTAATCCACATAATCGAATTCATAAGGAGAGGCCCCATTGTCAACGTAAACTCAGCTTACGTCATATTTGACATTTCCAAAGCTTTTGTTTGCAAAATGGATTAATTTAGAAGTTGAATAACATATTTCAATGGAAAAATCCTCACGCCAATTAAGAATTACCCCAGGTAGAAGAAAATTTAATATTAGAGTTAACAAAATATATTTAACTACAAAGTTGATGGACTTGAATATAGTTGCATAGTAGCGCTCTTTGCAGAGGACACGGGCTACTCTAGATTTATATTTATATACTCCAGATATTGAATTTATTCTGTTTTATGTTCGTATGTAGCTTTATTTTGCATCCTTACTTCATTTATGAGATTTGTATTTAAAATTTTCTGTGTCTTTTTTATTATAGAATTGCATCGTTCTCTGAATAACTAATAAGAATATTATATAGCTCAGAAACTTATTACCAGAAATTTTTCTTGTACTTATATTTTTCATTTTGCAATTAAAATATACTCAATCACTCCTGTAAATTTTTTAATTTCTAAAACTTATTCTTTCACATTTGCTTATTCACAATTGAAGGCTTGTGGCCAACATCTAATCAGCGATCGCATCGACCAGTGGACCACTCCTCTTTTCCATTCCGTCATGCATGACTCCTCCTATAATTCACATTTTCTTACATTCTATCTTACATTAAAGGAAAAACATGTTACACATTTCTCTTACACATAAGCTTTAGTTGATGGCTTTAGCAGCTTCGCGTTACTGTATGCTTTAGAAATTCTGCATGATGCTAATGTGATAAGTTAAAAGGTAGATTCCTTAGAAAAACTTTTTAACAGTGTCAAACGGGATTACTGAGTTGCGTTCTTACCACATTCCTATACACGCATGAGTTACTTGATTACATATTGAAAACAAAAACAACGTTAAATACTGATAAAAAAAAAATCAATGTAGTCTTTGGTAAAAGTAGGATATCAACATCTAAGTGATTTCTCGCCAAATCTAGCGCCCTTTGCTTTAATTATAGTGTTGTCAATTCAACTTTTGCTATTTTCCAGAATTTTGATAGCCAGATTTTGTTTTTCTCGTCTATTAGATCATTTTTACGTTATATATATGCTTCTTTTTAGTGGCAACAGCATATTTAGTTTCACTTCAAGTTTAGTTTTACTTTTAAGCACAGTTAGTGTGAATATTTTTCCTTCATCAATTTGTATGACGCTGTCTTAGTTGTTTGTTTTTTTCATCGGATGTGAAGCGAAGCAATGTAAATCTTGTTTTTTATATTTATTACTTCACTTCGGTTGAAACGCGGAATATTAACTGCCTTTTTATTTATATTTTGAATTTTGCTGTGGATACAGTGCTTGAATTTCAATAGTTTCTTTTATATTATATTTTATTTCGCTGTGGATATACAGTTGACAAAATGTACATTTCAATTTTGGAATTTTATAGCAAAATAAAAGGTAACTAACTAAGTTTAGAAGTATATTTTTTGAGGTAAAATAATAATAAAATATCAACAAAAGACTTTCACATAAACTTTAGTTGATTAATGAATAAAACTTTATAAAAACTATACAAAGAGTATTTGTACACTTACTTAGTGACAAATTTTAAACATAATTATAATTATTTTATAGAAATTTAATACTTGTATTAATTCCATTGGCTTTTACAATTGCTTCAAGACGTCTTGGCATTGATTCTGTTAACTTTTTGGTGGTTTCTTGATCGATTTCTTTCCAAGCTTCCACGAGTGCTTCTTTCAAACTATTTTTATTGTAATATTTTTTTTTTCGAATTTGAGCATCAAATAGTATCCACAAATTTTCAATTGCATTTATATCCGGAGATTGTGGTGGAATTTCAAGGCATCTTGGCGCATTATAGAGCAACCATGGTTTAGTAACTATTGCGTTGTGTTTTGGGATCGTTATCTTGGTTGGTTGGTTGGGTTTTATGGCACAAGGTCCAAAATTGGACATGCTGTGCCAAAAGTAAGTTTTTGTAGCTTTATTTTATCTTAATTTTTTTTAAAAATTATTATTATTGTTTATTTATTTATTTTTTTTTTAAACCCAAACGCAAGCAACATTAAAAATTTTAAAAAACAAAAATCTGTGTAAATGTTATTTTAAAATCAAATTCTAAAATATAAAAGAAAAAAATCAATTATATATACAATTTTAAAATTTAAAATGAAAATTTAAATAAAATGTATAAAACCTATTGCCCTCAAGAAAGCGAATAGGTTTCTATGGGTGGATCCCGATTATATCATATAGAGTTATAAAATCACTGTTAAAAAGTGTAAACGTTGTTGGTTAAAATCATGACATGAAATTAAAATATGATAAACAGTAAATGGTTCATTACACGCTTCACACCATGGATTTAATTCGCTTAAAAACAAATGTCTGTGTGTGAAACGTGTGTGTCCGATACGAAGGCGAGTCAATCTAACATCAGCACTTCGTAACGGTAAAATTGATGATGAGATGAGGGATGAGAAAATGGTATGTAACTTGTTGCCGACCTGCATGTTCCACAATTCTTGCCAAAGACCATATATAAAACTTTTTACCCTTTCTCACATCAGAGAGCGGAACCGATAGTAAACCTGGATCTAATGCAGCCTTTGCAGCTGCATCCGCTCTCTCATTTCCATCAAGACCTACGTGACTTGGTATCCAACAAAATATAATATCATATCCCTTGCCAGCAAGGGAGTCTAATGCTCTGTAAATCTTTGACACAACAGGATGGCAAATAAAACTATTGTTTCTCAATGCTTCCAATACACTCATGCTGTCAGTATATATACAAAATTGACGATGACAATCTGTATTCACATGCTGAAGCGCATAATAGATAGCTGTGGCTTCAGCAGTAAAGATGGAGCAGGACGAATGCAGACTGTAACTAAAAGGTGTATTGTAAATAAAAACTCCACAGCCCACATGTCCTGCTGTTTTTGAACCATCTGTGAATACAGGTGTGTATGATTGATCCTGACAGCGATGGTTCGAAAAAAGCGCTTGAAAAACAATAGGTGTTGTGTCTGATTTGGAAAACTGAGCAAAAGAGTTATTAAAATTAATTGTTGGATCATACCAAGGCGGATGAAGAAAATAATCATTTGTTTCAATTTGAACATCACATAGGTCTGAGAGCCACAGATTTGATTTGGCTCGTGTGAGAAAAGGTGGGATGCTCATTGGGCGAGCATCATATAGTCTTTTATGAAAGGCATTAGGAACCATGGAACGTACTGGATGATCAGGGGTCGACATGATTTTAGCGTAATAATTGAGAGACTGATGCATCCGTCTCAGGTCTAACGGTAGTTGATTACATATCACGTATAGACTCTGGACGGGTGATGTGCGGAATGCACCAGAACATATCCTTAAAGCAGAGTGATGAACTGTGTCGAGTCTTCGTAAAACGGAAGATCTAGCCGATCCATAAACAGCACATCCGTAGTCAATGCGGGATAGAATCAATGACTGATAAACTCGAAGAAGTGATGTGCGATCTGCACCCCAAGATGTATTTGACAACACCTTGAGGATATTAAGCGATCGCTTACACTTCTTCCGCAAATATAAAACATGCGGTAGAAAGGTTAATTTTCGGTCAAAGATAATACCCAGGAATTTTATTTCATTGACTACTTGTATTGGAGTGCTGTTGATGCAAATAACAGGATCATTATGCAGGCTAGTCTTTCTACAGAAGTGGACACATTTACTCTTGCTAGGAGATAGAGTATGGCCATTCTCAGCACACCATGCTGCAAGCTTGTTCACCGCTGTTTGCAGTTGTCTCTCAATTAATCGCATATTAGTCCCTGACATGATATTTGCAGGTCGTCAACATAGAGTGTACCATTTATTGATGGTGGTAATTGATGTAAAATGTTACTGATGAAAAGACTAAAAACAGTGACACTTAAAACTGAGCCTTGGGGAACGCCCTCGGCTTGAGTAAAAGTATTGGAAAAAACAGTTCCAATACGGACTTTAAAAATACGGGAGCTTAAAAAATTTTGTAGGAACATCGGTAGATTACCCCGAAAGCCAAAATCATATAGTGAACGGAGAATTCCATATCGCCAGGTACGGTCGTATGCCTTCTCGATGTCAAAGAAAATGGAGACCAGATGGTTCCTCCGCACAAAAGCATTGCGGATTTGGGTCTCCAAATATGTGATATTATCAAGAGTGGATCTCCCTTTTCGGAAACCACTCTGATTAATATGTATACATTTATTTTTTTCTAAGACATATACGAGACGGGCGTTGACCATACGTTCGAGAGTCTTACACAAGCAACTCGTCAGTGCTATTGGTCGATAATTTGAAGGAACAGATGGATCCTTACCAGCCTTAAGGATCGGAATCACTATTGCTTCGTTCCAAAGACATGGAAATTTCTTTTCAGTCCAGATCCTATTGAACAAAAACAGCAAGTTCATCAAAGAATCTGGACTTAAATTTTGAAGCATTTTATAGCTGATTCCATCAGGTCCTGGACTGGTATTATTGGCCTGCTGTAATGCTCTCTTCAATTCCAACATCCGAAATTCACAGTTGTAAGGCAAACTTTGTCTGTGGTTGAAACGAATTTGTGTTCGCTCAGCACGACTCTTTGTCCTTAAGAACGAAGGACTATAAGAGTCGTTGCTTGAGACGCTAGCAAAGGTTTCACCAAGGACGTTAGCGATATCCTTAGGAGAAGAGTGCACAGCAGCTCCGGATTTCAAAATAGGAATGGAAAATTCTCTATAAATTCCATTGGCTGCTTTCACTTTTCTCCACAACTGTTTACTGGATGTGGAAGAAGTAATTGAGGATATATAGCGAGACCAGGATTCCTTCTGACTTCGACGACGTGTTCTGCGAGCAAATGCTTTTGCTCTCTTAAAGGCGATAAGATTCTCCGTTGTGGGGTATCTTCTGAATAACCCCCATAATTTCCTCTGTTTCTTGTAGGTTTTTTGACATTCATCATTCCACCAAGGTTTGCAACGCCTGTGTGGTATAGAGGAACTTTTTGGTATTGATGCATCAGCTGCATTAATAATCTGGTGTTGCAAAGGTCAGAATCAAGTGTTTGGTATTAATAAATTTACCATCACGTCTGACCATAATGCGTGCTATACCGCAGACCTTCTGCTCCTTGAGATTCTCAAGAATTTCATCCGTCGGCGTATTATATAAATCCGATGCGGAGATTACACCACGTGAAAAATTCAATGATCCATGAGGCGATATTTCAACTTCCATATTACCCAGGGCGCGCATTTTACTTAAGGTCACTGACTGGTTGTCCGAAGTAACCTCGACAAGCAAGTCTCCAGAGCGCATCTTACGAATGGACTTCACTTCCCCAAGAAATCCTGTAATGCACTTCTGTATTAGGAAAGGGGACACCGTTTCAAATGTGCCCTCCTTCCTATGTGTAATATAATATTTAGCATTTGACAATAGCAATTGTTGCTCCCGTGGGAGGAATGATTTTGTTTGTTTTTCCATTAATAATATTAAAATTTCGGGACCTGACCGCACCACCCACCACCGAGTCCAACAAGGGGATGCAGACCAGCTGCACCAGTGCTAGCCAGGTCCTATACGCTCACAGTACATCCCTGAAGTGGCCTCCACCCTTAACGAGTCACCCAGTAGATGTACCGATCGCTTGATCCATAAAGCCGATTGATGTGCTGAGGACCACAACACACCTCCCGTTTACCTGAAGCAGAGGCCAAAGCAATGTGTTGGTCTCAGGAGGCCTCAATTACCAGGATCCTCCTTTCCAGGGACACGGGTCTCCACGCACGGCAAACACGTGGGTGATTTAGTCCTCAAGAGTAGCTAATAGCAACAGAGCGGCGACAGCTACTCAAGGGGAGCCCTCAACCTCTTTCGAGGAAACCACACTGAGGGAGAAAAGGAAGAAAAAGCAGAAGAGTAGTGGAGAGAGGAAAATAAAGAAGAGGACAGATCACTAGGGTACCTCGGGATTGTGACACCCGTGTTTACCTAAAGAAGGTAAACCCCCTGAGGGGCTTCTGCTTAGCAGAGTGGATTCTGTAAAGAAACGTCTGCTATAGATACATCCTTTATTTAGAAACATAAATTTGAAATGCTTCTGTTGGTAGAAATCACTTGATTTCTATCTTTTTCGATACAGATTAGGCTTATGACTATTCGTGGCTATATGACATTCTTCATAAGTTGTATGATTTTAGTTTTTGGAGAAACCTTCCACTTTTTATCCAGAGTTATCACATTCACGGGTTTTTAAAGTTTGTTACCAGAAAGTTTTTTCAGACCTTGTTATTTAAACTGAAAGACTACTTCAAATAACTGTGTTAGGTTGTACGGTTTTCAACATACACATTAATAGTATTCTTAATAAGTTTTAATCACCAGTTTATGGCACACTCTACGTTTTCGATCTTATATTCTCTTGTCAGGAATCTAACATACGGTTGATTGAGAGGAAAATAAAAATGCCAGTAAACAATGTATTGATTTAATGGGAATAGAATGGTCATATGTAAATCCTATTGACATTTTTTAAAATAAACTGTAGTTGGAAAATTCCATTCAGTGAGAACATTTAGCAAAGGGCATCAGAAATTTTTTAAAAGTTTGAAACACATTAGTTGCATAAGTTTGATTATTAAGTCGAGTTAAGTATATAGTATCAGTTTAATGTATATAAAACAAACATAAATGTTTTTAGTATTTATAAAAATTCAGAACTCATTCGTTTTATGGCAGTGAACATACCTCCTATTTATTATATTAGGTGTTAACTGTTTACAATATTAGGTATTTACTGAATTGTTTTACGACAATTTACAAGTTAGTTTTCATTTTGACATCTTTGCATAGGAACTTTGTGCTTGTGGCGACAAAGTAGATGATGTTGAAAACTTCCACGGCACGGGTGCTCTCAAATCGCATTTCCTTAATCAACTCTCTTAAACACTTAATTATTTTGCTTTTGCCTCGTGAATATTCATGTGCTTGAATGTTTTTGCTTCTGAAAGCCTCGAGGAAAACTCTGAAAACACGGAAAGTTCAGTTTCACTTTTCTTCGTGAGAAAATAAACTTTTATTCTTTAATAAATGAAATTTGGTTTTATAATCTCTAAAAGAGCTTTACTTTCTTCTAGCAATAAAAATACAGGAATGTCAACTGCTTCCAAAGACATCAGTACAAATATAAAAAAAATTGAGAAACAATTTAATTGAAAATGATATACTATACTAAATTTTAGTGAAATTAATTATTTTTTAAATTGAAAAGTATTCTGTAAAATTTTTGAATTGATGTAAAAACATTGCGACTGAAATTAAGAAGCTTAACAATCATAAATCCGCAGTAATCGATCGGGAAATGTTTTAAAAAAGTACCTATTTTAGCTCATGAAACATTAAGTTTCCCTCCACCAACAATCATAAATATAAAACAACTTACTCGTAAAAATTTAGCCTCGCTCAGCTATAAGATAATTATAGCTGGGGATTTTAATGCGAAACACTATAGTGGGGGCTGCCATTATAATAATAGCTCGGTAATTGTGCTTAATTCACTGGCTGCAAACACTGATTTTAGTATCTACAAACCAGACAAACCTACTCACTATGGCCGTTTATATGGGAACTATATTGATCTTCTGCTATCCAGGGGAGTCCGACCTCCTATGAAATTAACCACTATGGAGGAATTGCAATCTGATCATTACCCTGTAATTATATATTATGGTGACCAGTTCGCGCAAAAAAATGAGGCAATTAGGTATTTCTTTAACTGGAATAAATTCCGTAATAAAATAAATGAATTAATCCCTGAGGATGCATTTCAATTAGCTAAAACCCCAAACCAGTTAGAAGAAAAAGCAAATAATCTAACTTCCATAACTAACACAGCGTTAGATCATAGCCAATTTAGTAAGCCAAACCAAAAAATTGAATACCTTGCAGACAAAATTAAATCCCTTATAAAAGAGAGAAATAGATTGCGGAAGCAAATCAATAGGCTTAGAAATCCATCAATCAAAAGTCAGATTAATGCCCTGAAACGCAAAATTAAAAATGATATTGCATCCCATAATCATAATCGATGGAACAACTATTTATCCAATTTGAATGTGGAGGATGGCTTCTTCTGGAGAGCGGCTAATAATAGGAAAACCAAGAGAGAGTGCCTGCCGCCACTCATAGATGGCACCAACGTCGCCATCACTAATAGCGAAAAAGCTGAATTAATAGCAAATTCACTTGAACAGCAATTTAGGAATTCCCAATCCCAATAATGACCTGTATATAAATAGTATAGTCAAAGAATTTCTGCAGGATACTAATTGCAGTTATAACATGATAAATTAAATAGAGGCCTCAAAAGTTGAGGATGTCATCCAAAATCTGAAAACGAAAAAAGTCCGGGACATGGCAAAATTAATAACAAAACCATGAAACAAATACCGATAAGAGCAATTTTTTAATTAACAGCCATTATTAATAGTATTCTGAAAATTGGGCATTTTCCAATTACTTGGAAGAAATCAGTGATCATCCCATCCACAAACGGGTAAAATCTAAAACCCTTCCCACTATTTATAGGCCTATTTCATTCCTGCCAACGATGGCAAAAATAACGGAAAACATGAAGATACTGGAAAGACAGCAAAATAAATTACTTAGGTTAATGTCAAAATCGGAATATTATTTCAGAAATGATCTTATCAGAAAAAACCTGGGAGTTATATCTCTTTCGCTTTATATCAAATACCTGGCTTTTAGGTTCTATGATAAACTTTATCATACAAACAACACTGAAGTACAAAAAATTGAAAATTATAACCCCTACCATTTAATTAATTTCCATAGACCACGTTCAGTTCTCAGCATTAGACCGCATTCTAGCTATCCAATCACTAATCAACGCCCAAGAAGAAGGAAGAAAAAAAACAATAGGATAACTTAATGGGAAGCAATTAGGAACATCGAGTTTGTTTGTATACAAGGGAACAGTTTATACGAATATCCTGAAACAGTGTCATATGGGTGGCGCGATCTGTTGGCTTTATTGTATATGAGTCTAATGAAATGATTACTCGAAAAAATTTTATTCCATATGTAATTTGTTGTCTGGTTTTATTATCAAAACCTGGAAAATTAATTGCTATTGTCTTCATTGTATTTTGTGAAAATATATATTTAAAATAAAAAAGAATATATATGTATATGTGTGTGTATGTATATATATGTGTGTATATATATATGTTTGTATATGTATATATATCTGTGTATGTGTATATGTATGTATACATATAATATGAACAAATAAAGGGAAAAAAGTTACTGTAAGTATTACTGTTGATTTAAATATTTCTGTTCTGATCCATTGGATGGTGAATCATATCATTACTCATTGTTACTATAAATATTGTGATACCATGCAAAGTACTACCAAATTGGGAGCACTTATCTTAGGTTATCAAAAAGTTGAGACTTATTTCAAATTAAGAATTATTTGCATTTTGAATTTTCTATTAGGGGTGAACTTAATTTTGTTAAAATAATGGGGTAAATGGCCTAACGGCTAGACACCTATCAACCTTTAGACCTATTCTCTGGTTTCTCTTCAGGTCATTGGGATTTTCGGAAATGCAAGTAGCCGCTTTCAAAGTTCGTCTAAAGTGAGCATTATGAGCAAAGCTTGCCAAATGGAAAAAATCACCAAATGTGGCAAAATTTATCAATTTTTTCCATCGCCAATTTTCATACCAAATTATATAATCAAAAACGATTAATTATGAAATATAGCGATGAAATGTCTCATTTGCTCACTTGGAAGAAGCACTTGTATAGAATTTGAATTTTCGTCATTTTCATTTTTTATTTCTCTTTGAAAATTGAGAGCTAGAAATCTTTGCATTTCTCTTTGGATTTCGCATTCAATGAAATGCGTCAAAAATTTAAATTGTCTTCTATATCCTTTATTGAGCTCACCTGAACGTTATCATACTCTATGAAGTTACGAAACAAATTTCGATTCGATGATAAGGTTGAGAATAAAGTTTAATGGGAAATGAATGTTAGTTTTATTTCTAAAAATTATTTATATTGTAAATGTAGTGGGAAAATAATACTTTTTATAGTCAGGCGAGATTGCGGTAATTGATGAAAGTAAATTCAGAAAGTGAAAGTTTAATAGAGAGGAAAGAAAGTTAATGGAAAGTGAATGATTGCAGCTAAATAATTTTCACAGGCTTGTTCAAGTATGGGGTGACTGTATGCTCCCTGACGGGTTGATCATTAACATACAACTGAAAAAGCCACTAGAGGTTGGACATATTATAGGTAGCTTCATAAATATTAAATTTATATTAAATATATTTCATAAATATGAAATGTGTATTCATAAATATTAAGTTTAATAGAGGAAAGAAAGTTTATAGAAGGTAGGAGTTTGCAAGTGTTGAAAAAGAATCTGGGAATTGTTTTATGATTTAATTGGAAGCAAAATCAAAGAAGTGTTGTAAATTTTGAAAGAAAATGTCACGCCTTAATTATCTCTGTTTGCTGGAAGGCATACCAATGCTTATTGGATGATGTAGAATTTCAGCGAATGAGAGTCAACCATAGTCTCCATTTCAAGGATCCTGATTCAGGCGCTCACAACAACACCATCGAAGAACCGTGAAGTACAATAAAAAAGAAGTATGAAAGTTACTCGGCAGGTAGTGGATCCTGCCTTGCTGATGATATGTCGCGAAAGAGGCACTCCGCAACCAGTGACGTATTTAACAATTTTATTGATGATATTTGCAAAGAGAATCCGCCACAAAATCAAGAATTGACCGAAGAAAAATGAAGTTAAGAATTTTATTCCAATTAATTTCTGCAGGCACAAAATTCCTAGAATTGTATTTTAAGTATTGAAATTTCCATTATAAACAAAACTACAGATTTGTTTTATTTTTAAATTATTCTATTCCACATTTGTTTCCTTAATAAAATAGTTATAGCAAAAGTTAAAAAATTAAAGTAAATGAATGAAACAATATTTTTAATTTAAAATAAAATATTTGAATTAATTAAAATCTAATTTTTAGAGTAAATATTCAACAAATGTATAAAATTGTTAAACAATATTTGAAAATTTGTACTGTTATGTGTTAATAATTTTAGCCTTTGAACTAAAATCATTGGATTCATCAAAATTATTTAAATATTATATAATCATATTATGTATAAAATTAATATATATATTATTATGTAATAATATATATATTAATTTATATTATGTATAAAAATATCATCTCTTATGAAATTCTTCATTTTATTTATTTTTAAATAAATATTATTAAATGTAATTTTCATTAAGATATTTTTATTTATTTTTTACGATATTCAATTTTAAATCATATTTAAATGGAAACCCTCAATCAATTCTTGTTACGATTACGATTGTGTGTTTTCTTATTTACTTATACGCTTTGTAGATGAAAATCGGATAAAATCCCGAATGTTTACATGTTTATTTTCTCGGTTTTCTCATTTGGTGCTAATCTTTGCAATTTGAAATTGTTCAAAATATACTACCCTTTCTTATGATGTATAACCCCTAATCAGGGTTGCGGATAAAATTCCAAAGCCTACATCTTCTCCTCTTGGCGATGTGATCGTAAAACTGAGTTTCACCCTTCTGATATCACAACATGCATTTCTAATCTGATTTCGTAACTTGAATTTAGTTTTCTTGTTTGGCATTTATGAAACAGTTCTTTTCAAAGCTAATAATACATTATTATTTATATAAAAATATTTTTTTGAATCATATATTGAGAATTCACCAAAATACATACAAATAGTTCAAGATTAAGAATCCTAAAAGTTAGACTCTGAAAAAGAAAATGGGTAATGATTGAATAAACTTATAAAATATCATAGAAATGAACTTAGGAAGAGCTTTACCTAGAAAACAGTTAACAAAAATTTTCTTTTCCACAAAAAAATGTTCCAGAATGTGTCCTTTCACGGAATTATATCGTGCGGCAAATTGAAATGAGTTAGCTATTGAGAGAAAAAAAAAAAAAAAAAAAGAAAAAAAGAAAAAGAAAAAAAAAGGTTTCTCTTATTTTCTAAGGAAGTTGAAATATGGATGTTATTTTGAAACGAACGTGTTTTTGCAATATTGTAATTAATTTGCAATGCAGTATATGTAGTGTCTGCTCTTTACATTTATCCATTCATGAAAATTATGGTTTTTCGTGGAAATTAGAACTTTTCTTTAAATCAGGTAAATTTTCACTCGACTTTTTCTATTCCTAGAGAACCAAAGACTCGAAAATTTGATGTCAGTAATAAGGTTGTACCAGTCTTTATCACTTTGGAAAAAACATGCTGAATTGGAATACTTATCTCCAATGACGGATATAACCAGGAGGAAAAAAGTGATTTCTAAAAGTTTTTCTAATTTAGTTATAAGAAAATGATGTGTTCCGACACAAAATGCTAAAACAAAGCCACAGTGCCGATGGGAAAGCATATGTGAAGTCGAATTCCAAGTTAAATTATATGGAATAAGTACATATTTCTGTGTCGTATTATGGAACATGCTAAAGACTACATCATTCTTCTGTATGAGATATTGTACTTGTATTTGTTTCCTTTTCAGGTTTAGTAGTAGAACTCGAAATTAGGACAAAATACTGTTCGGAGTGCGTTGGGCACACGAGTTGCGTCGTATGTTTGAGTAAAGCCCCAAAGTTTTCATTTTCATTTGTTTTATCCACACTTAGCACTTAGAGGAGAGAAAATCGTAGTTATACGTTCATTGACAGGATGCTAATAGCACCATTAGTACTATAATCGGAAAGATGCAACATCTACCACCGAAAAAGTTAAATTTTGAATTAAACATAAAAAAATTTAATTTCTAAAAAATTAAACGTTTGTTTTGAAAGAGCTATGCACAAAATTGATTTAAAAAGCTTAAAGCAAAAATTGAAATTGGTGTACAGAAATTAAATACTTAAGAGAAAACGTTGAAAATAAAAGTTCATGTCTTAAGTGTAATAATCCTGCTTCTTCTGGTTTATTTTCTCAGCAACTTTCCTTGAAGTTTCTAAGCGCCACAAACGTTGAAATGTCCGTAACCACTCACCTTTCTAAACTTTTAATTTTGCAACACATGAAAAACCGTCATGTTCCTCGTAAATATTGATAATTTTAGCTAAATGCGAATTAAAACGTTTTTTATTATCTAAACTTATTAATGAAACAACTCCAATTGCAAATGCAGTTTGCATTCCATACCTCATCTGCTTTTTGCTAAATGTTGCTTTTTCTTTTTCCATACCTCATTTGCTTTTTTTCATCTGCTTTTGAGATATATTCTTTTTGGAATTGAGTTTTAAATTTTTGTTTAACGACGTGTATGTGCCTTGCATGCTTGTAAGGATTTTGTAATTCATCTGGTCCAAGTTTTCAACACAGAATTCAGATTGGTTATTCAAAATTAGAGATGCAATTATAGGTACCAAATTGAAGGGGTCCTCGGAAAGGTAATTAAGTTTTCTGCTGCTTAGAAGTTCCTCGCACTCACATACGAGAGAGGGAAGTTTATCCTAGTGAGAAAAGTTTCAACAAGTTAGATCTTAGCAATTCTTTTAGCATTCGTATTTCTGTGTCCAGCAACCACCGCACGAAGCGGCAGTGTCGGTTAAATGCTAGATAATCATCTTCAAATCAGAGTGAGCAATGATGGTGCTCCAATCGATCAGCAATACATCATCAATTACTTGATGTAGAAATTAATCAAGTTTTCGGGAGACGTAGAAATTAAAAAGCGCATTGAAATCTACAAGTTACTTTAAGAAATTTTGAAAAAAAAAAAAAAAACTACAAATCAGTAAACACCAGCATGCTGAATGAGGTTTGGTATTAACTGAAATGGAAAAGCCGAAGATTTAGCATAGAAAAACAATTCAGTATGAATTCTACAAACACAGAAACATATTTTGAAAATATGTTCATCCGAAAACGTAAAATTATCAAGTTCACACACACGATGATAGCGAAATTGTTACAACAAGGATTGGGGAGGTTCAAGATTTCATTGAAATTTTAAATAACAAAACATTACTAGGAAAAGATGAATTCCGTAATTGAATGATAAAAAAACTTGCAATTAACATCATGCAACAGCTAACTAATATTTTCAATGAATGATGAGGCCCTCAATTTACATTCCTCTTTAAAAAAAAATGTTTGAATAAAACATATGGAGTGGAATCAAATTCTTAGAAATTCTCTAAACGGAACAGTTTAGATTACGAAAAACCTCAGCTTCACCAGACAAGTAATCCACATAATCGAATTCATAAGGAGAGGCCCCATTGTCAACGTAAACTCAGCTTACGTCATATTTGACATTTCCAAAGCTTTTGTTTGCAAAATGGATTAATTTAGAAGTTGAATAACATATTTCAATGGAAAAATCCTCACGCCAATTAAGAATTACCCCAGGTAGAAGAAAATTTAATATTAGAGTTAACAAAATATATTTAACTACAAAGTTGATGGACTTGAATATAGTTGCATAGTAGCGCTCTTTGCAGAGGACACGGGCTACTCTAGATTTATATTTATATACTCCAGATATTGAATTTATTCTGTTTTATGTTCGTATGTAGCTTTATTTTGCATCCTTACTTCATTTATGAGATTTGTATTTAAAATTTTCTGTGTCTTTTTTTTATTATAGAATTGCATCGTTCTCTGAATAACTAATAAGAATATTATATAGCTCAGAAACTTATTACCAGAAATTTTTCTTGTACTTATATTTTTCATTTTGCAATTAAAATATACTCAATCACTCCTGTAAATTTTTTAATTTCTAAAACTTATTCTTTCACATTTGCTTATTCACAATTGAAGGCTTGTGGCCAACATCTAATCAGCGATCGCATCGACCAGTGGACCACTCCTCTTTTCCATTCCGTCATGCATGACTCCTCCTATAATTCACATTTTCTTACATTCTATCTTACATTAAAGGAAAAACATGTTACACATTTCTCTTACACATAAGCTTTAGTTGATCGCTTTAGCAGCTTCGCGTTACTGTATGCTTCAGAAATTCTGCATGATGCTAATGTGATAAGTTAAAAGGTAGATTCCTTAGAAAAACTTTTTAACAGTGTCAAACCGGATTACTGAGTTGCGTTCTTACCACATTCCTATACACGCATGAGTTACTTGATTACATAGTGAAAACAAAAACGTTAAATACTGATAAAAAAAAATCAATGTAGTCTTTGGTAAAAGTAGGATATCAACATCTAAGTGATTTCTCGCCAAATCTAGCGCCCTTTGCTTTAATTATAGTGTTGTCAATTCAACTTTTGCTATTTTCCAGAATTTTGATAGCCAGATTTTGTTTTTCTCGTCTATTAGATCATTTTTACGTTATATATATGCTTCTTTTTAGTGGCAACAGCATATTTAGTTTCAATTCAAGTTTAGTTTTACTTTTAAGCACAGTTAGTGTGAATATTTTTCCTTCATCAATTTGTATGACGCTGTCTTAGTTGTTTGTTTTTTTCATCGGATGTGAAGCGAAGCAATGTAAATCTTGTTTTTTATATTTATTACTTCACTTCGGTTGAAACTGGAATATTAACTGCCTTTTATTTATATTTTGAATTTTGCTGTGGATACAGTGCTTGAATTTCAATAGTTTCTTTAATATTATATTTTATTTCGCTGTGGATATACAGTTGACAAAATGTACATTTCAATTTTGGAATTTTATAGCAAAATAAAAGGTAACTAACTAAGTTTAGAAGTATATTTTTTGAGGTAAAATAATAATTAAATATCAACAAAAGACTTTCACATAAACTTTAGTTGATTAATGAATAAAACTTTATAAAAACTATACAAAGAGTATTTGTACACTTACTTAGTGACAAATTTTAAACATAATTATAATTATTTTATAGAAATTTAATACTTGTATTAATTCCATTGGCTTTTACAATTGCTTCAAGACGTCTTGGCATTGATTCTGTTAACTTTTTGGTGGTTTCTTGATCGATTTCTTTCCAAGCTTCCACGAGTGCTTCTTTCAAACTATTTTTATTGTAATATTTTTTTTTCGAATTTGAGCATCAAATAGTATCCACAAATTTTCAATTGCATTTATATCCGGAGATTGTGGTGGAATTTCAAGGCATCTTGGCGCATTATAGAGCAACCATGGTTTAGTAACTATTGCGTTGTGTTTTGGGATCGTTATCTTGGTTGGTTGGTTGGGTTTTATGGCACAAGGTCCAAAATTGGACATGCTGTGCCAAAAGTAAGTTTTTGTAGCTTTATTTTATCTTAATTTTTTTTAAAAATTATTATTATTGTTTATTTATTTATTTTTTTTTTAAACCCAAACGCAAGCAACATTAAAAATTTTAAAAAACAAAAATCTGTGTAAATGTTATTTTAAAATCAAATTCTAAAATATAAAAGAAAAAAATCAATTATATATACAATTTTAAAATTTAAAATGAAAATTTAAATAAAATGTATAAAACCTATTGCCCTCAAGAAAGCGAATAGGTTTCTATGGGGTGGATCCCTGATTATATCATATAGAGTTAAGAAATCACTGTTAAAAAAGTGTAAACGTTGTTGGTTAAAAATCATGACATGAAATTAAAATATGATAAACAGTAAATGAGTTCATTACACGCTTCACACCATGGATTTAATTCGCTTAAAAACAAATGTCTGTGTGTGAAACGTGTGTGTCCGATACGAAGGCGAGTCAATCTAACATCAGCACTTCGTAACGGTAAAATTGATGATGAGATGAGGGATGAGAAAATGGTATGTAACTTGTTGCCGACCTGCATGTTCCACAATTCTTGCCAAAGACCATATATAAAACTTTTTATACCCTTTCTCACATCAGAGAGCGGAACCGATAGTAAACCTGGATCTAATGCAGCCTTTGCAGCTGCATCCGCTATCTCATTTCCATCAAGACCTACGTGACTTGAGTATCCAACAAAATATAATATCATATCCCTTGCCAGCAAGGGAGTCTAATGCTCTGTAAATCTTTGACACAACAGGATGGCAAATAAAACTATTGTTTCTCAATGCTTCCAATACACTCATGCTGTCAGTATATATACAAAATTGACGATGACAATCTGTATTCACATGCTGAAGCGCATAATAGATAGCTGTGGCTTCAGCAGTAAAGATGGAGCAGGACGAATGCAGACTGTAACTAAAAGGTGTATTGTAAATAAAAACTCCACAGCCCACATGTCCTGCTGTTTTTGAACCATCTGTGAATACAGGTGTGTATGATTGATCCTGACAGCGATGGTTCGAAAAAAGCGCTTGAAAAACAATAGGTGTTGTGTCTGATTTGGAAAACTGAGCAAAAGAGTTATTAAAATTAATTGTTGGATCATACCAAGGCGGATGAAGAAAATAATCATTTGTTTCAATTTGAACATCACATAGGTCTGAGAGCCACAGATTTGATTTGGCTCGTGTGAGAAAGGTGGGATGCTCATTGGGCGAGCATCATATAGTCTTTTATGAAAGGCATTAGGAACCATGGAACGTACTGGATGATCAGGGGTCGACATGATTTTAGCGTAATAATTGAGAGACTGATGCATCCGTCTCAGGTCTAACGGTAGTTGATTACATATCACGTATAGACTCTGGACGGGTGATGCGGAATGCACCAGAACATATCCTTAAAGCAGAGTGATGAACTGTGTCGAGTCTTCGTAAAACGGAAGATCTAGCCGATCCATAAACAGCACATCCGTAGTCAATGCGGGATAGAATCAATGACTGATAAACTCGAAGAAGTGATGTGCGATCTGCACCCCAAGATGTATTTGACAACACCTTGAGGATATTAAGCGATCGCTTACACTTCTTCCGCAAATATAAAACATGCGGTAGAAAGGTTAATTTTCGGTCAAAGATAATACCCAGGAATTTTATTTCATTTACTACTTGTATTGGAGTGTTGTTGATATTAATAACTGGATCATTATGCAGACTAGTCTTTCTACAGAAGTGGACACATTTACTCTTGCTGGGTGATAAGGTATGGCCATTTTCAGCACACCATGCAGCAAGTTTGTTAATTGCTGTTTGCAGTTGTCTCTCAATTAACCGAATATTTGACCCCTGACATGATATTTGCAGGTCGTCAACGTAAAGTGTACCATTTACAGTTGATGGTAAGTGATTCAAGATGATACTAATGAATAAATTAAAAATGGTGACACTTAAAATGGAGCCTTGGAGAACACCCTCGGCTTGAATAAAAGTATTGGAAAATACAGTTCCAATACGAACTTTAAAAATACGGGAGCTTAAAAAATTTTGTAGGAATATCGGTAAATTACCCCGAAAGCCAAAATCATATAGTGAACGGAGAATTCCATATCGCCAGGTACGGTCGTATGCCTTCTCGATGTCAAAGAAAATGGAGACCAGATGGTTCCTCCGCACAAAAGCATTGCAGATTTGGGTCTCCAAATATGTGATATTATCAAGAGTGGATCTCCCTTTTCGGAAACCATTCTGATTAATATGTATACATTTATTTTTTTCTAAGACATATACGAGACGGTTGTTGACCATACGTTCGAGAGTCTTACACAAGCAACTCGTCAGAGCTATTGGTCGATAATTTGAAGGAACAGATGGATCCTTACCAGCCTTAAGGATCGGAATCACTATTGCTTCGTTCCAAAGATATGGAAATTTCTTTTCAGTCCAGATCCTATTGAACAAAAACAGCAAGTTCATCAAAGAATCTGGACTTAAATTTTGAAGCATTTTATAGCTGATTCCATCAGGTTCTGGACTGGTATTATTGGCCTGCTGTAATGCTCTCTTTAATTCCAACATCCAAAATTCACAGTTGTAAGGCAAACCTTGTCTGTGGTTGAAACGAATTTGTGTTCGCTCAGCACGACTCTTTGTCCTTAAGAACGAAGGACTATAAGAGTCGTTGCTTGAGACGCTAGCAAAGGTTTCACCAAGGACGTTAGCGATATCTATAGGAGAAGAGTGCACAGCAGCTCCGGATTTCAAAATGGGAATGGAAAATTCTCTATAAATTCCATTGGCTGCTTTCACTTTTCTCCACAACTGTTTACTGGATGTGGAAGAAGTAATTGAGGATATATAGCGAGACCAGGATTCCTTCTGACTTCGACGACGTGTTCTGCGAGCAAATGCTTTTGCTCTCTTAAAGGCGATAAGATTCTCCGTTGTGGGGTATCTTCTGAATAACCCCATAATTTCCTCTGTTTCTTGTAGGTTTTTTGACATTCATCATTCCACCAAGGTTTGCAACGCCTGTGTGGTATAGAGGAAGTTTTTGGTATTGATGCATCAGCTGCATTAATAATTGTTTCGGTGACTTTACATACGGCATCATCAATATCATCGATCGTAACCATTTCAGTATCAATAACTGCCAATTGTGTAAATATCGTCCAATCTGCCCGACTGTACACGTAAGTAGGTAGACGTTGTCCTACACTACTACCTCCAATCTCGGAGATGACGAGAGGAAAATGATCGCTATTGTGCAGATCATTTCCTACATTTAAATTTAACAATGGCAGAAGAGATGGTGAACAAATGGCCAGATCGAGAGAGTGAAATGTTCTTGTGGGTACATGGAAATATGTTTTCTCGTCGGTATTAAGCAGACAGAGACTGTTATCTGAAATAAACCGCTCTATCTGCCGACCGCGAGAATTAGTATCGTCACTTCCCCACAAAGGATTATGGCCGTTAAAATCACCAAGCAACAAAAATGGTATTTGCAGCTGATCAACTAAAACATCAAGTTCCTCTTGGCGAATGACATCATGTGGTGGTAAGTACAAACTACAAACTGTCATTAAGCATGTTGTGTGAATTCTCACAGCTACAGCCTGTAGAGTAGTATTCAATGGATGGACAGTGCTGGGATAATTATTTGAGGTTAATATACAAACACCTCCAGACACTGCACCATCGTCACCACAGTCTTTTTCTAAAGCTTTCTAAACCCACGCATGGAAAGGTTATTGCTGGACTTCAGGAAAGTTTCCTGAAGTGCAACACATGCGGGGTTATAGGCTGACATAATAGACTTGATGTCATCAAGATGGGAACGCAAACCATGGCAGTTCCAAGAAACAAAGGAAGTTATTGTTTATATTTAAGAGCTCCTGTCCCGGAGCTGGAAGGCATGTCATCTGACATCTCCTCCAGCGAAAAATCTTCGTCGGAGGGATGTAGAGAAACTGCGTCAGCTTCCAGGGATAAGGCTTTACGGGTGGATATGGAGGGTCTAACAGGACCCTCCCTAGCAACTCTTAATTTCAGTGCCTTTAAACCTTTTGTTTTATGAGAAGCTCTTTTTATGGCGGTTGATTTTGGCTTATTGGTTGTTTGGGGCAATCTAACCAAGGGAAGTGAAATTGGTTCCGTTTGAGTGCTGCTGGATTTAGTGACCTTTTTAGCTACATTTGCATAGCTATTTCCACTCTGGGGTGTACGGAAAGTTAAAATTTTTCTAGCCTCAGGATATGAACATTTATTTTTCACCTTCACCGTGGTTATCTCTTTTTCCTGTATCCAGATGGGACAACTTCTAGAATAGGAGGGATGGTCACCGTGACAGTTGACACACCTCTCCTTTCCAGAGCAATTTGTGCTGTCGTGGCCAATTTCTGCCCATCGTGCGCAGGTGAGTTTGCCTCTACAAGCATTTTTTGCGTGTCCAAATCGTTGACAATGGAAACATCGCAAAGGATTCGGAATATAAGGCCTGACGGGTAAATGTAAATAGGCAGCATTGATATACTGCGGAAGATCTGGTGTTGCAAAGGTCAGAATCAAGTGTTTGGTATTAATAAATTTACCATCACGTCTGACCATAATGCGTGCTACACCGCAGGCCTTCTGCTCCTTGAGATTCTCAAGAATTTCATCCGTCGGCGTATTATATAAATCCGATGCGGAGATTACACCACGTGAAAAATTCAATGATCCATGAGGCGATATTTCAACTTCCATATTACCCAGGGCCCGCATTTTACTTAAGGTCACTGACTGGTTGTCCGAAGTAACCTCGACAAGCAAGTCTCCAGAGTGCATCTTACGAATGGACTTCACTTCCCCAAGAAATCCGGTAATGCACTTCTGTATTAGGAAAGGGGACACCGTTTCAAATGTGCCCTCCTTCCTATGTATAATATAATATTTAGGATTTGACAATAACAATTGTTGCTCCCGTGGGAGGAATGATTTAGTTTGTTTTTCCATTAATAATATTAAAATTTCGGGACCTGACCGCACCACCCACCACCGAGTCCAACAAGGGGATGCAGACCAGCTGCACCAGTGCTAGCCAGGTCCTATACGCTCACAGTACATCCCTGAAGTGGCCTCCACCCTTAACGAGTCACCCAGTAGATGTACCGATCGCTTGATCCATAAAGCCGATTGATGTGCTGAGGACCACAACACACCTCCCGTTTACCTGAAGCAGAGGCCAAAGCAATGTGTTGGTCTCAGGAGGCCTCAATTACCAGGATCCTCCTTTCCAGGGACACAGGTCTCCACGCACGGCAAACACGTGGGTGATTTAGTCCTCAAGAGTAGCTAATAGCAACAGAGCGGCGACAGCTACTCAAGGGGAGCCCTCAACCTCTTTCGAGGAAACCACACTGAGGGAGAAAAGGAAGGAAAAGCAGAAGAATAGAGGAGAGAAGAAAATAAAGAAGAGGAAAGATCACTAGGGTACCTCGGGATTGTGACACCCGTGTTTACCTAAAGAAGGTAAACCCCCTGAGGGGGGGATCGTTATCTTGTTATCGTTATCTTGATCGTTATCGTTATCTTGTATCGATATAACTTCCTAATAAGTTATGCCGCAACACATCAATGCAACCTAAAGCTGTTATTTTTGCGTCAATAAAGTGTAATTTTCCAATCCCGCCATGAGCTACATAGCCCCAAACCATCATATTTCTACCACAATGTTTCAGGGTCTGAAGTACAATTTTACTATGAAAGGCTGTTTTATTTTCTCGCCAGATTTTTCGGATACTAGGGGGTAAAAAAATTTCAAACTTAGACTTATCTGAAAAATAACTTTTTCCAGAAGTCCATCAGCTTGTCTTTTTATCTCAGCAAATTCTAAACACTTTTTCTATTCACTTCAGAGATTATTGGTTTTTTTCTCCGAGTTCTGTCCTTTAAACCACTATGTAACACATTTTTATTGTTTGAGCGGTAAACTCTAATGTTAGAAAATGCAAGAAACGTCATCTGCAATTTTCTGAGCAGAAATTGGTGGTTTTCTAATAGCTGCTTTAACAATACTTCGTTTATATTTCTTGAAGTTAATTTACTCGGGCCTTCATTTTCAATGCGTCCAGTATTTTTCTTTTATTTTCTTACGATGTAACCAATAGTGTAAAGGAAAACTTAACCATCTTTTGAGTTTCGCGATAAGATTTTCCACTTTTATTAAGGTTAACAGTAAGATTTCTCATGTCTAAAGCGACTTCTTTTGATTTCGTAGCCCTTTCTCGAATTTTCTCTACGAGTGACCTTCACTGTTAAAAAAGATAACCTTCACTGCTTAATAAATACAAACTATCGAAAAATTTAACTATCATGTGGAAAATTACATGAAATGATAATAATACTTAACGGAGATATAGGTGTACAAATATATTTTTGCAAGAGATTTTCCAAGCTTTTAAGATTTAGATGATATTTTACATTATTTTTCAAATAATTTTTTCCCGTTTAGATGAAAATAAACTCATGCAGGCACATCACAAGGCATAAAATTGCTCATTATTTCTTTCTACATTAAAAAAAAAGTGGTGCGCATCTAATCATTTTGCCTACATTAGAGCTACAATTTCAATCCTGTCATTTTACATTCGTTTTTAATTTCACTATGGATATCGTGCCCGAAATTAAACTCTGACATTTATATTCATTTTTGGTTTTGCTGTGCACATAGAGCACTGGACGAAAAATGAAGGTAAAAATTTTATTTTAAATATTTTCTGCAGGCATAGAATTCTTAGAATTGTAAGTTAGCATTTCAATTTCCAATAATAAGCAAAATTATATAATCGTTCTGTTTAATCTTTAATCAATTCCTATTACAATTACTGTTTTCTTATATACCGTTAGGCTTAACGATTTAAAATCGAAAGGGGTAACACCTCGCTTTATTTACATGGTTGTTATTATTGTTTTTTATGTAGTGTTAGGCTTAGTAATTTGAAATCGGAGAAAACCCAAGTTTCTTACGCTAATTAGTGCCCATTCTGTGTTGCGACGTTTTTCGTCGCCAAGTGGGGACAAAAAAAGTCGCAATAATCACCAATAGAGGGGAATAACCTTGTTCCGCTGTATTCCTGCCCTAAAACATTTATAAAATCATCAAAGATATGAGAGACTTGAAATAAATTACTGGAATTAAGTAGAGAATATGGAAATTGAGTGTGGAAGTGAAATGGCTTGGAAAATATTGCATCGGAAGAAAAAAAAAAGCTGCAATCGATATGACCTCTTAATCTCCGGTTATTTTTCAACTTCGAAAAGTTGATTCAGATTTCTGGCAGTGCTTTTAAGAGCTTGCTTATAGAAGTTTATATTAAGTTTAGAAATATGTTCAGTCAGTGAATCAATTTTTAAACATTTCCTGATGTTTTTGTCTCGAATAAAATAGGGTGCATTAATCATGTAACGATGCATTTTATTTTGCCTAATATTCAAGATATTTGCACCAGTCTTAGAATATGAGCACCAAGCAGGAGACCCATAGGAGATTGCTAGTCTTATTATGGAGTTATAGAGGAGCTTTTTTTTAAATTTAATTAAGATGGAGGTATAGATGACCTTTTTATTTTAAATTTATTTATATTTGAAACTAGTTTTCAAACAAAATAAATGGCCTTGTATACGTTTAATGGAGGCTGAAATCAAATGGGATTATTTCAATAAAGTTTTGTACTGTTTGATTATTTTTGTGAGCAAAACTAGCTTATATTTTGCATGGAAGTCATGCAACAATTTATATTATTCTTTGGTTTTTAAAAACATTTAAAGGATGGTTGAATGGCGTCCTGTCCATGGGGAGAACTATAGATGACCATGAGTGTGTTGAACACAGCTGGCAATATCCTAGATGTTTTTAGAATGTAGACTCTTTTCGTTGTTATGTGAGGGGAGGGCCAGCGATCTTAAAATGGCAGGACAATTAAAAATATATCTAGGTATTAATGAAAAATTATCGCAATTGATGCCGAAGCCGTAGGTTCTGCTTTCATCTCTCTGGATCTTCATATCTCGAAAGTGACCGATTCTAAGGCGAGTGATAATTTTAGTGATGTCTCTATTAGCGTTAATCTCACGAATCTGTGAGTCTTTTTATAAAGGTGTTTTCTCCCGGTATCTTGCAATCGCAATCAAATCGTCAAGAGTGACTTTGAAGGTATTTTGTCTCGTTGAGTTTTATCCCTCCCTCGCAAGTTTGAATTTAAATAATATGAGTGACAGTGGGATTTATTTAGTTAAATATAAAATGCATTTTAATACTGTTAATTGCACACTTTGATTTTGCAACGGAAGCAAGATTTGTTTGGTTTGTTCTGAGTGTAAATCTTGAGGGGAGACGTTTATTTTCTCCTCCTACTGAAAGTGGCACAATTTAGATTGTATGGAGATGTTTACGCTTCACAACATTTTAAAGAAAGAAGTCAAATGAGCCATGAAGCAGTCTCCCTGTAAAAAGATTAAAAACTGGAATTTTTTATTATTGCCTTAAATTAAATATTTCCGAATTTAGTGTTCAATTTTTTCTTTTGCATCATTATTATTATGTTGGTAGTGAAGCCCCGCCTCAATTCGGTCATTCTTGGCATTCAGTTGGGTGCAGCTGGTAGTCATCAAACGTATTCCGATAATAGCAGATAATTTTGAAGACTTACTATATAAAGTTAAAGCGAGTTATAAATGAATTTGATTGGTGGAACATAGATCAACTCCTAACTCTATGAAACTGATCTTTGGCATTAATTTGGTCCAGACACACCGGAGATACTTTGAATTGAAATTCTTCTAATTTTTAAAAATTTATTTATATTATAAACTGGTAAACTGACTTTGAAAAAATAGTTTTTATTATAAAAATAGTTTGGCGATTTAGACTAATTAGCAATTTTAACGCCAAGAATCCAATTTGCTGATAACAACTACCACTAAATCTCGAAACCCTATACATACATAAACTGCCGAACAATATCACTATATAAATTGGACAACTGATATCCAGTGAGTCTATTTACTGGTAACTCAAATTGGCTTGTAGTTAAGTGATATTTAACGCAATTATCAATGACTTATTTTTTAATTAATGAGAAAAGTTTTAGAAGTATATGAATAACAAATTTATTATTCAAAAATATGTGAGGACATTTGCCATGGACTTGGGAACTTGGTTTCTGACCTGTAACTTTACATACTTAAATGATGGCATAAATCTCGGTATTTGTCAAGTAAATTATTTGCTCTTCTTTCAACTATTTCCTTGAACAAATGTTAAAGAAGAGGAGAAAAGAGGAAAAATTTATGATAAAAAAATACATATGAAGTTTATTCTAAAATTTGAATCTTATTTGCTTAAAAATTATAAAAAAAAATTTTAAATTTTCATTTTCATATTTATACAACTAAAGAAAATAATAATTTAAATAATTTACCTTTAGGTATTCTCTGGCTCTTGATTCATTATAAATCTTAAACTTGACTTTCCTTGTAGTAAGCGCACCTCTGATCCTGAACTTAAAGCTTTTGCCTTGGCGACCATCTATGAAAGGTATCCTGTGTGCCTGATTGGCTCCATGTATATACTGACGGATCCGCTGATGCTGTCCTGAAGATTGCTGGCGCTGATGTTTAATGTGCAGCTTTTTCAACTCAGTAAACATGTGGCGGCCTTTCAAGATAATTTTGATGGTGATATCTCGGCCGTGCTTTTTGCAGCGGAGGCGTTGGTGAACTTTTGAGATGGCAAAATTGTTTTTCTCGTTGACTCGTAGATTGCAATCAAGGCCTTGGTAAATATAGGTGTTTCTACTTCATTTGAAGAAGTTAGATGTAAAAGTACCCTAAGTAATCTTATTGAAAATGGTAATAAAATTGTACTTCAGAGGATCCCAAGTCATGTTGGAATACCAGGTAATGAAAAGGCTGACTCTTGCAAAATTTTCACTGGATTTGCCATAGTGTCGTTCTCCTATACCAATTCGTAACCTCAAGTCTTTGATGGCCTTGGAGCTCAAGACATTTATGGAGCTACACTATGCTAATTTGGCTGCTGGTAAGAGTTGTGAGTGCCTGTTACAGCATAAAATTAGAATTTCTTCGCGTTTTCACAGGAAAATTGCTGTTGCCTGCTTCCGGTTATTGACAGGCCATGACTATTTTCAATAACATCTACGTAGAACTGGGCGTGCTTCCTCTGTCTCTTGCCTCTTGGGTGAACGTGGTTCTATGGATGGACGTCATCTCTGGGAGTGTTCTGATCTGTAAGATATAGACATTGGAGAAATTTCCACTTCAGTTCTTCGCATCTTTACTGGTCAGCAAGACAGTGCATGGCCGATTGGCCAAGGCTGATCGTAGGATAAAAAAATAAAAAATAATTCATTGCTGAATTCTGCTGACGTTTCAGATTCTTCCGTTTTTTAAAGGAAATTACTCCGAATAATTTTTGATTTGTATATTATGGAAAAAATTAGATTTTTTATAGTTCTTAATTTTGGTTTGTAGCGGGTATAGTTACAGCTACCTTCCCTGTTTAAGTGGTTAGATGGCACTAGGCGCCACTAGTGAATTTCCCAGAAAGACACTTGAGATCACTTAAGATATTGAAGTGGTTTTATCCGTTGCTTCTTTCTTTGTGTAGTTTTTTTTCTTTCTTTTTTTGTGAAATTATATGTAATGTGCCGTTACTGTTATTTATTGTGATGTGGAACTTTAATGATATTAATAAACATATGTTCCTGAAAGCTTTGTTATTCCTATTTACAGTTATATTTGGAATCATGTGCTTATATAGGTTCTCTTTTTCTAATAATATTAATTTTTTGGAGATTTAATGTCAAACTGAATTATACGCTTATGCGTTATCAAATTATTTCAGTTTCTTGACAAACTTAATTGAAATTTTGTGCAAATAAAGAAATATATTAGTTTAATAACTTTAGTGTATTTGGTTATTTTTTAATGTATTTCGTATCTAAGGAATAATCAAATAATTGTTCAAAGTGATCAAAGCTACTAAAATTGTTGTTGACTTTTAACATTTGTTATTGATGTTTCTCTAATCAATGAAAGAATTGATATCTTTGTGTTTGGAACTTCTGTAGTTTTCATTATTCATTCACTTTTGAATAATGTTATTTCGTATTCCATATTTTTATTTATACTTCTAATAATATATTATTGAATTGGCATAAAAGAGAAATTCATTTTAAAAAGGTTACACTTTAAAGAGTACACGTATAAGCAGGAAAGTTGTGTATGAAAAGAACACCAAACTCACCAACATTTTGCATTCTTTATAAATGCTCATTGAGTGCATCGTCTCCGGACACAAGTGCAAGTGATAATGAAAATGTTTCACAGATTTTAAAACAAAAACTCTGCCATTGAATTGAAGAAACTGACACAAAATTCTTTATTTACATGATGATTCTGAAAGCGCAGGTATTATTTAAAACGAACAAAGATAAAACGAAATTTCTGGATTTTACTCCATATTGTCCCTGCTCTAATTTGGTACTACTCCCTCCAAAAATACAATACGAATTTGATGAGTCCATGTTTTTCATTTTCAGCTTACTGAACAAATAATCATTCATTTCTGAACTGTGCAATAACCAATAACTCATTCACGCCATCTCTGTACAATACAAACGTTCAAGTACATCCATAACAGGAACGTCTTTTCATGGAAAAAAAAAAAAAAAGTAATTCCTTAAGTCATGAAATTTCTATACACATATAAAGCTGTTTTTAAAAAAAACACGCTTGTAAATTTAGTAATAATGCTGATATCCTTAATTAATTATAATTTAAGTGAAACTTCAAATTAAATTACAACTTTAACAGAGACATATATATATATATATATATATATATATATATATATATATATATATATATATATATATATATATATATAAACACACATTTAAAAGTAAACGTAAAGTAATATTTAGGTAAAAAATTAGAAGAGCAAAACAATTTTACTGATAAAGCTATCGATAAATTGCATGGTTTTTTTTATTATTATACAATTCAAATTACTGCTGAAAATAAGTAAGAACATAAAAATTAAAAGAAGAAAACAACGACTTAGATGTTAATTGGCATATATTTTTCTTATATCCATTTTACTATTGTTCAATGTAGATGTTAACTGCAATAATATAATAAATTTTTTAATGTACATGAATGAGATACACTCAAGAAAATTTATTTATTCATAAAAATTTGATAGAAATCATTATTTACATAATTTTTATTATGACTCATAAAAATATTTAATATTTCTAGTCATATGAAGCAAAAAAATATATGAATCATGTATATTATATCCTCCTTCAAATTAACCCAACAGCGCCTCCTTTCTTACATTCAAAGTCCAAGTTTCCGAGGCATAGATCAAAACGGGACGGATAAGCGTACCATATATCTGTAACTTAATTTTTCACGATAAAAAATTAGTTTTTAATAAATATGTAAGTCCGAAAAAGGCTTTGTTAGCGGCAGTTAAATGTTTTCTTACCTCTGGGAGAATGTAATTATTTTTGTTAAACTTTGAACCAAGATAAATAAGTTTATTAATTGTTTCAAATTTATAATCACCAATGAGTAGATGAATTTGCATAAATTGGGTTATAGTTGCTGGTAAACATTTAGTTTTAACCTGATTAACAACAAGCCCTTCTCAAAGCTAAAGATGCCGTGCAACCACATAATAACGTCTTGACACTTCAAACGATGTAGATGGTGTCATTTTCCATCCGGATTTGCCGGTTTATGTAAACAAACGACCTAATATTCCTAACTATCTGGTTCAGGTGGCCATTGAAAGAATTGGTTAATACTGATCACGGTACCATATAGGTTTATATGGATGTCAGTAAAGATAAATTCAATCGTACTGGCAGTGGAATTTACATCAAACAGAAATATAATGTCTGATTGGTTGGTGGTGGTTGGTTGGTTGGTTGATTTTTATGGCGCAAGGTCCAGATAAGGACAAGCTG
The DNA here is from genome assembly GCA_030067965.1 of Latrodectus elegans. Classification (NCBI taxonomy): domain Eukaryota; kingdom Metazoa; phylum Arthropoda; class Arachnida; order Araneae; family Theridiidae; genus Latrodectus; species Latrodectus elegans. The sequence goes on along the minus strand of CM057819.1, from coordinate 12,712,954 downwards.
CGCCAATCACAAGACATTATACCTCAGTTTTCTTTTCATCCATTAAAAGTATAAAATAGTAATATATTTAAAATGTACATTAAAAGTATAAAATAGAAATATATTTAAAATGTATATTAAAGGTATAAAATAGAAATATAGTTAAAATATATATTAAAAGTATGTAAACATATAATATACACATGTATAAGATTAAAACTTGTGTTTTAATAAAATATTTCAAAATCAGATAAAATTCATAAATCCTATGTCTTTTAAAAACGCAAATAAATTGCGATGGGGTGGTTCCCCAAGCAAATCTTCTAATGCTAAAATATTACTATTAAAATATCTAAAACGATGATGGTTAAAATCTGAACACACAATTAAAATGTGATATACTGTAAATGGTTCATCACACTTTTCACACCACGGTTGGAGATCACTTAAGATCAAATGTTTGTGGGTGAAACGCGTGTGACCAATTCGAAGGCGAGTCAGTCTGACATCTGCGCTTCGTGGAGATAAAACAGATAATGGAATGATGTATGAAAATATGGAATGGAGTTTGTTGCTGACTTGCAGGTCCCAGGATTCCTGCCAAAGAGAATATATGAAATGTTTGAATCCTTTTCTCATGTCCATTGATGGTATTGAAGGCAAAATGGAAGTAGCTGCAGATTTAGCGACAGCATCAGCTTTCTCATTGCCATCTATACCTATGTGGCTTGGAACCCAACAAAACAGTACCCCTCAGGGGGTTTACCTTCTTTAGGTAAATACGGGTGTCACAATCCCGAGGTACCCTAGTGATCTTTCCTCTTCTATATTTTCTTCTCTCGTCTACTCTTCTGCTTTTCCTTCCTTTTCTCCCTCGTTGTGGTTTCCTCGAAAGAGGTTGAGGGCTCCCCTTGAGTAGCTTTCGCCGCTCTGTTGCTATTAGCTACTCTTGAGGACTAAATCACCCACGTGTTTGCCGTGCGTGGAGACCCGTGTCCCTGGAAAGGAGGATCCTGGTAATTGAGGCCTCCTGAGACCAACACATTGCTTTGGCCTCTGCTTCAGGTAAACGGGAGGTGTGTTGTGGTCCTCAGCACATCAATCGGCTTTATGGATCAAGCGATCGGTACATCTACTGGGTGACTCGTTAAGGGTGGAGTCCACTTCAGGATGTACCGTGAGCGTATAGGGACTGACTAGCACTGGTACAGTTAACATGTATCCCCTCGTAGGGCTCCGTGGTGGGTGGTGCCGTCTAGTCCCTGAATTTTCTCCCAATCCATATGAATAAATCAACTTTCTCTTCACTCCCTCGGGAGCAACAAATGCCAATGTCTAATGCTAAATACTTCATTGTGAATAGAACTGGAGGATCTTTTGAATATGTTTCTCCCTTTCTGATTGAAAAAGGATTAACATCTCATCTAGGAGTAGTGAAATCTGTAAAAAAACTACGAACGGGAAATTTACTTATTGAGACAACATCTGAAAAGCAGGCTCTGATGATACAAAGTATGAAATTACTTGTTGACATACCTGTCACAGTAGAGCCTCATTCTAGACTAAATTTTGTACAGGGAGTAATTTCTGCAGAGGATTTGTATCATACGTCCACTGATGAAATTTTAGACAACTTAAAAAGCCAAAAAGTCTGCGCTGTCAAAAGAATAACAATCAAAAGGGATGGTATTATATTAAATACCAAACACCTTATTTTGACTTTTGCAACGCCAGACTTGCCACAGTACATCAAAGTGGCTTACATGCGTTGTTCAGTGCGACCGTATATCCCGAATCCTCTCAGATGTTTCCAGTGCCAACGCTATGGACATTCTAAAATGGCTTGCAGAGGGAAACCTACTTGCGCTCACTGTTCTCAAGTTGACGACCATGATAGTACTACCTGCAAAGCCAAAGAAATGTGTGTCAACTGTAAAGGTGACCACACCTCTTATTCTAGATCTTGTCCCGTTTGGCAACTGGAAAAAGAAATTGTCACCTTCAAAATTAAAAACAATGTCTCCTATGCAGAAGCTCGTCGCACAGTTAGTTCCAGAACTCCCACTCCTGGTGTCAGTTATGCAACTATGACAAAAAGTGACCTGATCCTCCAGCACCCAAACAGAAACAAATTCTGTTTCTACAGTTAGTTTGCTCCTAAGCAAAAAAACACAGAAGCATCTGCAACTGTAATTGCCAAATCAGCTTTGGCAAAATCAAAAGCCTTGAAGGCTAGGAAATTAAAAATAGCTAAAGAAGGCGTTCGGAAGCCTTCGTTAACAGCAAGAAAAGCTCTTCTGTGTTTGGATGCAGACACTGTCAAGCTGCATCCATCAGATGATGATTTCAATTCTGAAGACTCATCTGAAATGACCATAAGCAACAGTGATAAAGGTTAGAATATATTCCATTCGTGACTTCCTTTGTTTCCTGGAATTGTCGCGGTTTTCGTTCTCACTTTGATGACATCAAATCCATCACCTCTCGCTTTCACCCCGCATGTGTGGCTCTCCAGGAGACATTCCTGAAGCCCACTGTTGTCACCAAACTGCGTGGGTTTCAGTGCTTCAGAAAGGATAATGGTGGTGATGCTGCTGTGTCTGGTGGAGGTGCATAATTACATCAAACAATTACCCCAGTACAGCACATCAGTTAAGAACTACACTCCAGGCCGTGGCTGTGAGAATCCACACCACATGTCTAATAACAGTATGTAGTCTTTACTTACCACCAAATGATGTCATCCAAGCAGAAGAACTGAATGACTTGGTTGATCAACTCCCAACTCCATTTTTATTGCTCGGTGATTTTAACGGTCATAATTTTCTGTGGGGTAGTGATGATACAAATTCTCGTGGTCGACAGATAGAGCAGTTCATTTCTGACCATAGCCTCTGTCTGCTAAATACCAACGAGAAAACTTATTTTCACGGACCTACACGGACATTTCACTCTCTGGACTTAGCTATATGTTCTCCATCACTCTTGCCATTGCTGAATTTTGAAGTTGGAAATGACCTCTACAATAGTGATCATTTCCCTCTAATCGTGCCTCAGGCTGGAAGTAATAGTGTGTGTCACAAACCACCTAATTATAAGTACAGTCGAGCCGATTGGTCACTTTTCACGCAATTGGCTGTGATCAGTGAGACAAGAGTTAAGACAGATGTGATAGATGATGCCGTTAAATTTGTCACCGACACAATAATCAGAGCTGCGGATGTTGCTATCCCTAAAAATTCCATCATTCCACATAACACAGGAAACCTTGGTGGAATGAAAAGTGTCAACTCTCCTATAAGAAACAAAGGAAGCAATGGAATATATTCCGAAGATACCCTACTACGGAGAATCTTGTTGCTTTTAAAAAAGCCAAAGCTGAAGCTCGAAAAGTTAGACGTCAGAGTCAAAGAGAATCTTGGATTCGCTACGTGTCATCAATCAATTCATCGACAACAAGTAAACAATTATGGAGGAAAGTTAAAGCAGCCAATGGTATTTATCAGGATTATTCCATTCCTGTATTAAAAACCGGAGCTGCAATACACTCCTCAGCGGTAGATATTGCTAATGTCATCAGTGAAACCTTTGCTAGTGTTTCCAGCTCTGATTCATATAATCCTACTTTTCTAAGGATTAAAAGAATCGCTGAGCGAACACATCTAAGCTTTCATGATCGACATATTCTACCCTATAATTGTGATTTTGAACTATTATCAGAATTGAAGACTGATTTATCAAAACCAAACGACACTAGCCCAGGACCAGATGGAATCTCGTATCAAATGCTCCGTCATTTAAATCATGATTCTTTCTTAAACATACTTTCATTGTTTAATAGAATCTGGACTGAGCATGCTTATCCTACTTCATGGAGAGAAGCGATAGTGATTCCAATATTGAAGCCTGGAAAAGATTCATCTGACCCTCTGAGTTATCGTCCATTAGCTCTTACGAGTTGCTTATGCAAAACATTTGAGCGTATGGTCAATGCTAGACTCATTTACGTCTTAGAGAAGAATAATTGCATACATCTTCATCAAAGCGGATTTCGAAGAGGACGATCCACTATAGATAACATAGTAGATCTAGAATCCCGAATTCGAAATGCTTTCGTGAGGAGAAACCATCTCGTTGCAATTTTCTTCGACGTTGAGAAAGCATATGATCGTACATGGCGCTATGGTATTCTCCGTACTCTGCATAATCTTGGCTTTAAGGGTAATCTTCCAATATTTATCCAAAATTTTCTGGCCTCACGCGTTTTTAAAGTGCGCGTTGGAACTACAATTTCCAATACTTTTAGTCAAGCTGAGGGTGTCCCTCAAGGTAGCATTTTAAGCGTAACCCTTTTTAACCTTTTCATCAGTGACATACTCCATCAATTACCATCTTCTGTTCATGGCACTTTGTATGTTGATGACTTACAAATTTCATATCAGGGTTCAAACATGAATATAATTGAGAGACAATTGCAAACAGCTGTAAATAATTTAACCACTTGGTGTGAACGGAATGGTCTTAGTATATCTCCTAGTAAGAGTTGCTGTGTCCATTTCTGTAAGAAAACTAGCTACCATAATGATCCTGTGCTTCACATAAATAATAGACCCATTCCTGTAGTCAGTGAGATAAAATTCCTTGGCGTGATTTTTGACAAGAAGTTAACTTTCCTTCCGCATGTTTTACATCTGCGGAAGAAATGTGAGCGACTGCTTAACATCCTCAAAGTGCTTTCGAATACATCTTGGGGTGCAGATCGCGCATCACTCTAAGAATTTATCAGTCTGTAATTTTATCTCGAATTGACTACGGCTGTGTTGCTTATGGATCAGCTAGACTCTCCATCTTACGCAGATTGGACACTGTTCACCATACTGCTTTAAGGATATGCTGTGGAGCTTTTCGCACATCACCCGTCCAGAGTCTATATGTAATTTGCCACCAATTGCCATTAGACCTGCGGCGGATACAGCTGTCTCTTAATTATTATTCAAAAATAATGTCCTCACCTCATCATCCCTTGCGTTCCACGATTCCAAGTGCTGCTCTTAAGAGATTATATAATGCTAGACCATCAAGCATTCAACCTTTTCTCTCTCGTATTAAATCTAATTTTTTTGCTTTCTGACTCCATGTGATGTCCGAATCGAGTCTACCGACCTTTTCGCACATCCTCCTTGGTATAATCCACACATTATTGTGCTAAATCCCTTTGGTAAGAATAAAAATCAGACACAACTACTGCTATTCTTCAACAGCTTTATTCATTCCATCGCTGTCAGTACACTATTTACACTCCAGTATTTACGGATGGATCCAAATGTCCAGGATCAGTTGGCTGTGGAGTTTATCTTGATGATACCTCCTACAGTTATAGCCTTCACAAATCCTGCTCCATCTTCACCGCTGAGGCTACGGCTATATACCGAGCACTTCAGCTGCTACAAACTAAAAATGAACGTAAATTCTGTGTGTACACTGACAGTATGAGTATATTAGAAGCTTTGAGGAATAACAACAATAATTGCCATCCAGTTGTGTCTAAAATATTCAAATTAATTGATTCAGTTACTAACAAGGGATTTGAGATACTGTTTTGTTGGATTCCAAGCCACATAGGAATAGATGGCAATGAGAAAGCTGATGCTGCCGCTAAATCTGCAGCTACTTCCATTTTGCCTTCAATACCATCAATGGACATGAGAAAAGGATTCAAACATTTCATATATTCTCTTTGGCAGGAATCCTGGGACCTGCAAGTCAGCAACAAACTCCATTCCATATTTTCATACATCATTCCATTATCTGTTTTATCTCCACGAAGCGCAGATGTCAGACTGACTCGCCTTCGAATTGGTCACACGCGTTTCACCCACAAACATTTGATCTTAAGTGATCTCCTACCGTGGTGTGAAAAGTGTGATGAACCATTTACAGTATATCACATTTTAATTGTGTGTCCAGATTTTAACCATCAGCGTTTTAAATATTTTAATAGTAATATTTTAACATTAGAAGATCTGCTTGGGGAACCACCCCATCGCAATTTATTTGCGTTTTTAAAAGACATAGGATTTATGAATTCTATCTAATTTAGAAATATTTTATTTAAATACAAGTTTTTAATTTTATACATGTGTATATTGTATGTTTACATATTTTAATATATATTTTAACTATATTGCTATTTTATACTTTTTATGTACATTTAAACTATATTTCTATTTTATATTTTTTATGTACATTTTAACTATATTTCTATTTTATGCTTTTAATTAATGAAAAAAAACTTGTGTATAATATCTTGTGTTTGGCGCAGCTTGTCCTTACCTGGACCTTGCGCCATAAAAACCAACCAACCAACCAACCAACCAACCAACAAAACAGTATCTCAAATCCCTTGTTAGTAAGAATATCAATTAATTTGAATATCTTAGACACAACTGGATGGCAATTATAGTTGTTTTTCCTCAAAGCTTCTAATACACACATACTGTCAATGTACACACAGAATTTACGTTCATTTTTAGTTTGTATCAGCTGAAGTGCTCGGTATATAGCCGTAGCCTCAGCGGTGAAGATGGAGCAGGATTTGTGAAGGCTATAACTGTAGGAGGTATCATCAAGATAAACTCCACAGCCAACTGATCCTGGACATTTGGATCCATCCGTAAATACTGGAGTGTACATAGTGTACTGACAGCGATGGAATGAATAAAGCTGTTGAAGAATAGCAGTACTTGAGTCTGAATTTTTATTTTTACCAAAGGGATTTAACACAATAATGTGTGGATTATACCAAGGTGAATGTGCGTAAAGGTCGGTAGACTGGATTCGGACATCACATAGGTCAGAAAGCAAAATAATGGATGTAATAAGAGATAAAAGGTTGAATGCTTGATGGTCTAGCATTATATAATCTCTTAAGAGCAGTACTTGGAATCGTGGAACGCAAGGGATGATGAAGTGAGGACATGATTTTTGAATAATAATTAAGAGACAGCTGCATCCGCCGCAGGTCTAACGGTAATTGTTGGCAGATTACATATAGACTCTGGACGGGTGATGTACGAAATGCTCCACAGCATATCCTTAAAGCAGTATGGTGAACAGTGTCCAATCTGCGTAAGATGGAATGTCTAGCTGATCCATAAGCAACACAGCCGTAGTCAATTCGAGATAAAATTACAGACTGATAAATTCTTAAGAGTGATGTTCGATCTGCACCCCAAGAGCTATTCGAAAGCACTCTAAGGATGTTGAGCAAGCGCTCACATTTCTTCCGCAAATGTAACACATGCGGAAGGAAAGTTAACTTTTTGTCAAAAATCACGCCAAGGAATTTTATCTCACTGACTACAGGAATGGGTCTATTATTTATGTGAAGCACAGGATCATTATGGAAACTAGTTTTCCTACAGAAATGGACACAACAGCTTTTACTAGGAGATATACAAAGGCCATTCCTTTCACAACTTATTTACAGCTGTTTGCAATTGTCTCTCAATTATATTCATGTTTGAACCCTGATATGAAATTTGTAAGTCATCAACATATAAATTACTATGAATAGAAGATGGTATCTGATGAAGTATGTTATTGATGAAAAGGTTAAAAAGGGTTACGCTTAAAACGCTATCTTGCGGGACACCCTCAGCTTGAATAAAGGTATTGGAAACTGTAGTTCCAACACCTACTTTAAATAGCCTAGTGGCTAGGAAATTCTTTATAAATATTGGAAGATTACCCTTAAATCCAAGATTATGCATATTACGGAGAACACCATAACGCCACGTACGATCGTATGCTTTCTCAATATCGAAGAAAATTGCAAAAAGATGGTTTCTTCTCACGAAAGCATTTCGAATTTGGGATTCCAGATCTACTATGTTGTCAATAGTGGATCGTCCTCTTCGAAATCCGCTTTGTTGAAGGGGTATGCAATTATTCTTCTCTAAGATGTAAATGAGTCTAGCATTGACCATACGCTCAAACGTTTTGCACAAGCAACTCGTGAGAGCTATTGAACGATAACTCAGAGGGTCAGATGAATCTTTGCCAGGTTTCAAAATTGGAATCACTATCGCTTCCCTCCATGAAGTAGGATAAGCATGCTCAGTCCAGATTCTATTAAACAATGAAAGTATGTTTAACAAAGAATCATGATTTAAATGACGGAGCATTTGATACGAGATTCCATCTGGTCCTGGGCTAGTGTCGTTTGCTTTAGATAAAGCAGACTTCAATTCTGACATTTCAAAATCACAATTATAGGGTAGAATATGTCGATCATGAAAGCTTAGAGGTGTCCGCTCAGCGATTCTTTTAATCCTTAGAAAAGTAGGATTATATGAATCACAGCTGGAAACACTAGCAAAGGTTTCACCGATGACATTAGCAATATCTACCGCTGAGGAGTGTATTGCAGCTCCGGTTTTTAATACAGGAATGGAATAATCCTGATAAATACCATTGGCTGCTTTAACTTTCCTCCATAATTGTTGACTTGTTGTCGATGAATTGATTGACGACACGTAGCGAATCCAAGATTCTCTTTGACTCTGACGTCTAACTCTTCGAGCTTGAGCTTTGGCTTTTTTAAAAGCAACAGGATTCTCCGTAGTAGGGTATCTTCGGAATATATTCCATTGCTTCCTTTGTTTCTTATAGGAGAGTTGACACTTTTCATTCCACCAAGGTTTCCTGTGTTTATGTGGAATGATGGAATTTTTAGGGATAGCAACATCTGCAGCTCTGATTATTGTGTCGGTGACATATTTAACGGCATCATCTATCATATCTGTCTTAATTCTTGTCTCACTGATCACAGCCAATTGCGTGAAAAGTGTCCAATCGGCTCGACTGTACACATAATTAAGTGGGTTGTGACACACACTATTATTTCCAGCCTGAGACACGATTAGAGGGAAATGATCACTGTTGTAAAGGTCATTTCCAACTTCAAGATTCAGCAATGGCAAGAGTGATGGAGAACATATAGCTAAGTCCAGAGAATGAAATGTCCGTGTAGGTTCGTGAAAATAAGTTTTCTCGTTGGTGTTTAGCAGACAGAGGCTATGCTCAGAAATGAACTGCTCTATCTGTCGACCACGAGAATTCGTATCATCACTACCCCACAGAGGACTATGACCGTTAAAATCACCGAGCAATAAAAATGGAGTTGGGAGTTGATCAACTAAGTCATTCAGTTCCTCCGCTTGGATGACATCATTCGGTGGTAAAAAAAGGCTACATACCGTTATTAGACATGTGGTGTGGATTCTCACAGCCACTGCCTGGAGTGTAGTTCTTAACTGATGTGCTGTACTGGGGTAATTGTTTGATGTAATTATACAAACACCACCAGACACAGCAACATCACCACCATAATCATTTCTAAAGCATTGAAACCCACGCATTTTGGTGACAACAGTGGGCTTCAGGAATGTCTCCTGGAGAGCCACACATGCGGGGTGAAAGCAAGAGATAATGGATTTGATGTCATCAATGCGAGACCGAAACCCACGACAATTCCAGGAAACAAAGGAAGTCACGAATGGAATATATTCTAACCTTTCTCACTGTTACTCATCGTCATCTCTGATGAATCTTCAGAATTGAAGTCTTCATCCGATGGAGGCAGTTTCACAGTGTCTGCATCCAAACACAGAAGAGCTTTTTTTGTTGTTAAGAAAGACTTTCGAATGATTTCCTTAGCCAATTTTAATTTCCTCGCCTTTAAGGCTTTTGATTTTGCCAAAGCTGATTTGGCTATTACAGGTGTTGATGTTTCCATTGTTTTTTGCTTTAAGAGAAAGCTAGCTGAAGAGACAGAATCTGTTTGGGTGCTGCAAGATCGGGTAACTTTTTTTGCCATAGCTGCGTAACTAACACCAGGAGTTGGAGTGCGGGAACAAACAATGCGACGAGCTTCAATATAGGACACATTGTTCTTGATCTTAATAGTGACAATTTCCTTTTCCTGTTGCCAAACGGGACAAGATCTGGAATATGAGGGGTGGTCTCCTTTAGAGTTGACGCACATTTCTTTGGCTTTGCAGGTAACATTATCATGCTCATCAGCTTGGGAACAGCGAGCGCAAGTAGGTTTTCCTCTGCAAGCCATTTTAGAATGCCCATAACGTTGGCACTGGAAACATCTGAGAGGATTTGGTATATATGGTCGCACTGAACAACGCATATAAGCCACTTTGATGTATTTTGGCAAGTCTGGCGTTGCAAAAGTCAAAATAAGGTGTTTGGTATTTAAGATTATACCATCCCTTTTTATTGTTATTCTTTTAACCGCGCAGACTTTTTGACTTTTCAAATTGTCAAGAATTTCATCTGTTGACGTGTGGTACAAATCCTCTGCAGAAATCACTCCCTGCACAAAGTTTAATTTCGTATGAGGCTCAACAGTGACTGGTATTTCTGCAAGTTCTTTCATATTCTGTATCATCATTGACTGTTTATCAGAACAGGTTTCAATCAGTAAATTTCCAGTTCGTAATTTCTTTACTGATTTCAAGGCACCCAGATGAGATATTAATCCCTTTTCAATAAGAAAAGGAGAAACATATTCAAACGATCCTCCTGTTCTTTTCATTATGAAAAATTTCGCACTGCACATAGGCATTTGTTGCTCCCGAGGGAGTGAGGAGAAAGTTTCTTTGTTCATATGTAGTGAGTTAAAATTCAGGGACTAGAAGGCACCACCCACCACGGAGCCCTACGAGGGGATACATATTATCTGTATCAATGCTAGTCAGTCCCTATACGCTCACGGTACATCCCTGAAGTGGACTCCACCCTTAACGAGTCACCCAGTAGATGTACCGATCGCTTGATCCATAAAGCCGATTGATGTGCTGAGGACCACAACACACCTCCCGATTACCTGAAGCAGAGGCCAAAGCAATGTGTTGGTCTCAGGAGGCCTCAATTACCAGGATCCTCCTTTCCAGGGACACGGGTCTCCACGCACGGCAAACACGTGGGTGATTTAGTCCTCAAGAGTAGCTAATAGCAACAGAGCGGCGAAAGCTACTCAAGGGGAGCCCTCAACCTCTTACGAGGCAACCACACTGAGGGAGAAAAGGAAGAAAAAGCAGAAGAGTAGAGGAGAGAAGAAAAGAAAGAAGAGGACAGATGACTAGGGTACCTCGGGATTGTGACACCCGTGTTTACCTAAAGAAGGTAAACCCCCTGAGGGGAATATAATGTCTGAAGTCTGAAAAAGAAAAATCCTGATTATTGCTCGTTGTACCATAGTGAGTTTATCCATAGATTAAGCCCTGGACTCTCTGACTTCACTTCATCATGGAACTGAGATTTGGATTTTATCTGATAGTAAAAGTGCAATACCGTATTTGGCAAGATGGCAACAAGTGAGAGACAGGACCGGGGTTTCAATACTTCAAATGTTAAAATGGCTGTCCGTATCGCATCATATTCACCTACAGTGGATTCCTTCCCACGTGGATCTCGAGGGGAATGAGATTGCGGACACTTTGGCCACAAATGGTGTGTCTGAGGACGGTGTGTCGTCGGCACCTCGCACATTTCAGGAGATTGACTCAAAAATTAAACATGAGAATAAAACCACTTGTGCTGTCTTTTCTGATCATGGTTGGTTGGTTTGTTGGTTTTTATGGCGCAATGTCCAGATAAGGACAATCTGCGCCAATCACAAGATTTTATTCCTCAGTTTTCTTTTCATCCATTAAAAGTATAAAATAGAAATATAGTTAAAATATATATATTAAAAGTATGTAAACATACAATATACACATGTATAAGATTAAAAACTTGTATTTAAATAAAATATTTCTAAATCAGATAAAATTCATAAATCCTATGTCATTTAAAAACGCAAATAAATTGCGATGGGGTGGTTCCCCAAGCAGATCTTCTAATGTTAAAATATTACTATTAAAATATCTAAAACGCTGATGGTTAAAATCTGGGCACATATTTAAAATGTGATATACTGTAAATGGTTCATCACACTTTTCACACCACGGTTGGAGATCACTTAAGATCAAATGTTTGTGGGTGAAACGCGTGTGACCAATTCGAAGGCGAGTCAGTCTGAAGTCTGCGCTTCGTGGAGATAAAACAGATAATGGAATGATGTATGAAAATATGGAATGGAGTTTGTTGCTGACTTGCAGGTCCCAGGATTCCTGCCAAAGAGAATATATGAAATTTTTGAATCCTTTTCTAATGTCCATTGATGGTAATGAAGGCAAAATGGAAGTAGCTGCAGATTTAGCGGCAGCATCAGCTTTCTCATTGCCATCTATTCCTATGTGGCTGGGTATCCAACTAAACAGTATCTCAAATCCCTTGTAAGTAACAGTATCAATTAATTTGAATATCTTAGACACAACTGGATGGAAATTATAGTTGTTATTCCTCAAAGCTTCTAACACACTCATACTGTCAGTGTACACACAAAATTTACGTTCATTTTTAGTTGTTACCAACTGAAGTGCTCGGTATATAGCCGTAGCCTCAGCAGTGAAGATGGAGCAGGATTTGTGAAGGCTATAACTGTAGGAGGTATCATCAAGATAAACTCCACAGCCAACTGATCCTGGACATTTGGATCCATCTGTAAATACTGGAGTGTACATAGTATACAGACAGCGATGAAATGAATAAAGCTGTTGAAGAATAGCAGTATTTGTGTCTGATTTTTTATTACTTCCAAAGGGATTTAACACAGTAATGTGTGGATTGTACCAAGGGAGATGTGCGTAAAGGTCGGTAGACTCGATTCGGACATCACATAGGTCAGAAAGCAAAATAATAGATTTAATACGAGAGAGAAAAGGTTGAATACTTGATGGTCTAGCATTATATATTCTCTTAAGAGCAGCACTTGGAATCGTGATACACAAGGGATGATGAGGTGAGGACATGATTTTCGAATAATAATTAAGAGACAGCTGCATCCGCCGCAGGTCTAATGGCAACTGGTGGCAAATTACATATAGACTCTGGACGGGTGATGTGCGAAAAGCACCACAGCATATCCTTAAAGCAGTGTGGTGAACAGTGTCCAATCTGCGTAAGATGGAGAGTCTAGCTGATCCATAAGCAACACAGCCGTAGTCAATTCGAGATAAAATTACAGACTGATAAATTCTTAAGAGTGATGTGCGATCTGCACCCCAAGATGTATTCGAAAGCACCTTGAGGATGTTAAGCAGTCGCTCACATTTCTTCCGCAGATGTAAAACATGCGGAAGGAAAGTTAACTTCTTGTCAAAAATCACGGCAAGGAATTTTATCTCACTGACTACAGGAATGGGTCTATTATTTATGTGAAGCACAGGATCATTATGGTAGCTAGTTTTCCTACAGAAATGGACACAGCAACTCTTACAAGGAGATATACTAAGACCATTCCGTTCACACCAAGTGGTTAAATTATTTACAGCTGTTTGCAATTGTCTCTCAATTATATTCATGTTTGAACCCTGATATGAAATTTGTAAGTCATCAACATACAAAGTGCCATGAACAGAAGATGGTAATTGATGGAGTATGTCACTGATGAAAAGGTTAAAGGGTTACGCTTAAAATGCTACCTTGAGGGACACCCTCAGCTTGACTAAAAGTATTGGAAATTGTAGTTCCAACGCGTACTTTAAAAACGCGTGAGTAGCCAGAAAATTTTGGATAAATATTGGAAGATTACCCTTAAATCCAAGATTATGCAGAGTACGGAGAATACCATAGCGCCATGTACGATCATATGCTTTCTCAACGTCGAAGAAAATTGCAACAAGATGGTTTCTCCTCACGAAAGCATTTTCGAATTTGGGATTCTAGATCTACTATGTTATCTATAGTGGATCGTCCTCTTCGAAATCCGCTTTGATGAAGATGTATGCAATTATTCTTCTCTAAGACGTAAATGAGTCTAGCATTGACCATACGCTCAAATGTTTTGCATAAGCAGCTCGTAAGAGCTATTAGACGATAACTCAGAGGGTCAGATGAATCTTTTCCAGGCTTCAATATTGGAATCACTATCGCTTCTCTCCATGATGTAGGATAAGCATGCGCAGTCCAGATTCTATTAAACAATGAAAGTATGTTTAATAAAGAATCATGATTTAAATGACGGAGTATTTGATACGAGATTCCATCTGGTCCTGGGCTAGTGTCGTTTGCTTTAGATAAAGCAGACTTCAATTCTGATAGTTCAAAATCACAATTATAGGGTAGATTATGTCGATCATGAAAGCTTAAACGTGTCCGCTCAGCGATTCTTTTAATCCTTAGAAAATGAGAATTATATGAATCACAGCTGGATACACTAGCAAAGGTTTCACCGATGACATCAGCAATATCAACCGCTGAGGAGTGTATTGCAGCTTCGGTTTTTAATACAGTAATGGAATAATCCTGATAAATACCATTGGCTGCTTTAACTTTCCTCCATAATTGTTTGCTTGTTGTCGTTGAATTGATTGACGACACATAGCGAATCCAAGATTCTCTTTGACTCTGACGTCTAACTCTTCGAGCTTGAGCTTTGGCTTTTTTAAAAGCAACAAGATTCTCCGTAGTAGGGTATCTTCGGAATATATTCCATTGCTTCCTTTGTTTCTTATAGGAGAGTTGACACTTTTCATTCCACCAAGGTTTCCTGTGTTTATGTGGAATGGTGGAATTTTTAGGGATAGCAACATCCGTAGCTCTGATTATTGTGTCGGTGAAATATTTAACGGCATTATCTATCATATCTGTCTTAACTCTTGTCTCACTGATCACAGCCAATTGCGTGAAAAGTGTCCAATCGGCTCGACTGTACACATAATTAGGTGGTTTGTGACACACACTATTACTTCCAGCCTGAGACACGATTAGAGGGAAATGATCACTATTGTAGAGGTCATTTCCGACTGCAAAATTCAGCAATGGCAGCTAAGTCAAGAGAGTGAGTGCAACAAATAGCTAAGTCAAGAGAGTGAAATGTCCGTGTAGGTTCGTTAAAATAAGTTTTCTCGTCGATATTCAGCAGACAGAGGCAATTGTCAGATATGAACTGCTCTATCTGACGACCGCGAGAATTCGTATCTTCACTACCCCACAAGGAACTATGTCCATTAAAATCACCAAGCAATAAAAATGGAGTTGGGAGTTGATCAACTAAATCATTCAGTTCCTCTGCTTTATGACATCAGTCGGTGGTAAATACAGGCTACATACCGTTATCAGACATGTGGTGTGAATTCTCACAGCCACAGCCTGGAGTGTAGTTCTTAATTGATGTGCTGTACTTGCATAATTGTTTGATGTAATTATACAAACTCCACCAGACACAGCAACATCGCCACCATAATCATTTCTAAAGCATTGAAACCCACGCATTTTGGTGACAACAGTGGGCTTCAGGAATGTCTTCTGGAGAGCCACACATGCGAGGTTAAAGCAAGAGATAATTGATTTGATGTCATCAATGCGAGAATGAAAACCTCGACAATTCCAGGAAACAAAGGAAGTCAGGAATGGAATATATTCTAACCTTTCTCTCTGTTACTCATCGTCATCTCTGATGAATCTTCAGAATTGAAGTCATCATCCGATGGATGCAGTTTCACAGTGTCTGCATCCAAACACAGAAGAGCTTTTTGTTGTTAAGGAAGACTTTCGAATGCCTTCCTTAGCCAATTTTAATTTTCTCGCCTTGTGATGATTTTGATTTTGCCAAAGCAGATTTAGGCTATACATTTGGTGACTTGATGTTTCCACTGTTTTGCTGCTTTACGAGAAAGCTAGCTGAAGAGACAGAATCTGTTTGGGTGCTGCAAGATCGGGTAACTTTTTTTGCCACAGCTGCGTAACTAACACCAGGAGTTGGAGTGCGGGAACAAACTATGCGACGAGCTTCAATATAGGACACATTGTTCTTGATCTTAATGGTGACAATTTCCTTTTCCTGTTGCCAAACTGGGACAAGATCTGGAATATGAAGGGTGGTCTCCTTTGCAGTTGACGCACATTTCTTTGGCTTTGCAGGTAACACTGTCATGCTCGTCAGCTTGGGAGCAGCGAGCGCAAGTAGGTTTTCCTCTGCAAGCCATTTTAGAATGCCCATATCGTTGGCACTGGAAACATCTGAGAGGATTTGGTATATATGGTCGCACTGAGTAACGCATATAAGCCACTTTGATGTATTGTGGTAAGTCTGGCGTTGCAAAAGTCAAAATAAGGTGTTTGGTATTTAAGATAATACCATCCCTTTTGATTGTTATCCTTTTGACAGCGCAGACTTTCTGGCTTTTAAGTTGTCAAGAATTTCATCAGTAGATGTATGATACAAATCCTCTGCAGAAATTACTCCTTGCACAAAATTTAGTCTTGTATGTGGCTCTACAGTTACTGGTATGTCAGCTAGGGATTTCATGGTCTGTATTATCATAGCTTGTTTTCTGATGTAGTTTCAACCAAAATTGCCCGTTCTTAATTTTTCTTACAGACTTTTTCACTTCACCAAGGTGAGATACTAATACTCTTCTCAATCAGAAATGGCGAGATAACATTCTCAAATGATCCTTCATTTCTTTTAATTGTAAAGAACTTCGTTTATCATTGCCAACTGTTGCTCCCAAGGGAGTGAGGAGAATTAGTAGATTTATTCATGTAAATGTCAAAATAATATTCAGAGACTAGACGGCACCACCCACCACGAAGCCCTACGAGGGGATACAAGTTATTGTACCAGTGCTAGTCAGTCCCTATACGCTCACGGTACATCCCTGAAGTGGACTCCACCCTTAACGAGTCACCCAGTAGATGTACCGATCGCTTGATCCATAAAGCCGATTGATGTGCTGAGGACCACAACACACCTCCCGTTTACCTGAAGCAGAGGCCAAAGCAATGTGTTGGTCTCAGGAGGCCTCAATTACCAGGATCCTCCTTTCCAGGGACACGGGTCTCCACGCACGGCATACACGTGGGTGTTTTAGTCCTCAAGAGTAGCTTATAGCAACAGAGCGGCGAAAGCTACTCAAGGGAGCCCTCAACCTCTTTCGAGGCAACCACACTGAGGGAGAAAAGGAAGAAAAAGCAGAAGAGTAGAGGAGAGAAGAAAATAAAGAGGAAAGATCACTAGGTACCTCGGGATTGTGACACCCGTGTTTACCTAAAGAAGGTAAACCCCTGAGGGGAGAGTACCAACTGAGAGACTGGAGACGTATCCAGTGCAGCAAATCTGGCTGAGCTCCTGGGAGAGGGCGTTTCCCTACGAACCTCCTCCTAACACTCTGAGAGGTTCATAAAGTCCCTGCAGGCATTGGTCCTAACCGGTGAGGGTGGCGTTGTCATATAAGATATCGTTACAGCTCGTGCCGGAGTTTCATCCATCGGACACACTTTGTCGCCTATCTTCCAACTGCAGATGGTCCCCTACTTCCAATGCCTCTGTGAAGTAACCTGCAAGTCCTAACGGCCCCGATGTTCACCCCTAAACTTAGAATTAGGGCGGCATCGTTGTTTAACCGGAGGATTATCAGCCATGGACAGCAATGAGCACATGAGCAAAGCGTCCACGCAAATTGAATTTGCGGCTGAGTCCCCACAGTCAAGGCTACCTGGCAGGGCATACTTACCGTCTTGCGAAAGCAAGCAGCACCAGAGTAGGGAGCGCGGTAGAGCTCGGATTAACCGCGCTACTACATGTCAATGGGTGTTTTAGCGTCTATGGGTCCCCCATAAGCCACGCTCAGCAAACGCGGAACAAACTACCAAAGCCAAGTAGGACACTTTTCACTTTATAGCAGAGATCAAGAATGTTTAGGGCAGTGAAGACCCGCGATTTCCAACTTATAAAAAAGTTTGAAACCCTCCGTTCGTACTATCAGTGAAATCCCTAACTATTCAAAGAACAGCATAAATGCCATTAAGCTGATAAGAACAGATTTTTGGAAGGTGGAGCCTCAGAGGGTATCCTCATCCTAGGCGGGAGATATTTTTAAGAAAAGCTAATATTAACTAAACCAAAATAATACAAAAAATTCATATTTAGTGTTAGCTTTAGAGAAAATAATTTGAAAAATATTCTAGAATTAATAGTCATCATAAGGTAAAAATAATTAGTTTATTGTTTTATAAATGAAAAAAGCTTAATAAAATATTGGTTAAGGTTTTCAATCGGACAACGTTAAGTTTCGTTTCATGAAAGTTCTAAACATGCTTTCCATGGTACTAACGTATTATGGGCGTGGCTTAGAATGCCAAAGGATACACCCACTCCCTAGAAGTTAAGTCTTACCTTGGAAATGAACTTGTTCAGAGTACAGGGCGGGGCCTCTGGCTTATGTGTAGGCGGAGCTGTTTGGTGTTCTATTGAAATCTGTAGTTCATATAACTACAGAATAGGGATTGATTATTTTTCCAATATCCGAGTCTTGTGTTCTATGATTTTAATCTAGCCAAGACGTGAGTAGGCGTATTGGACGGTAGTTAAATTTGTCAGGCATATTATTCTGAACTGACTAGGTCAAAATTAAAAATTATTTAAATATCAGTTCAAATCCAGATTATTCACATTTGATTCTGGAAATCACTTACGCTAGTTCGTATACGGACACACTAGCCGGCCAATTCCACTAGGTAGTTAATTGCTCATGATTTGAATTTATTGAGAAGGCACAAGGATATTCTAAATTAATTTTACCAAATTACCTGGTTGGTTGGTTGGGTTTTATGGCGCAAAATCCAAAAATGGACATGCTGCGCCAAGAAGAGGGTTTTGAAAAGGATATTTTATTTTATTTATTTATGTATCATTTTTCACCATTATTTTTAAAACCCAAGCAACATTAAAACTTTAAAACACAAAAATAAATGTATACGTTTACATTAAAATCCAATTAAAAATATAAAAGGAAAAATTCAAAAGTATATATCAATTAAATATGATGTAAAAACCTATTCCTCAAAAGGCAAATAGGTTACTGTGGGAGTGGTTCCCCAAGCAAATCACACAAATTTAAAATATCACATTTAAAAAGAGTAAACGATATTGGTTAAAATATGGACATGCAATTAAAATATGATGTACAGTGGTGGTTCATCACACGTTTCACACCATGGTTTTAGTTCACTTAGAAACAAATGTCTGTGTGTGAAACGTGTGTGTCCGATACGAAGTCGAGTCAATCTAACATCTGCACTTCGTAACGGTAAAACGGATAATGAGGTGAGTGATGAGAAAATGGTACGGAGTTTGTTTCCGACCTGCAAGTTCCATGATTCATCCCAAAGGGAATAAATAAACCTTTTAATACCCTTTCTCACATCTGAGAGCGGAATAAATGGTAAAACTGGATCTTCAGCAGCCTTTGCAGCTGCATCCGCTCTCTCGTTTCCATCAAGACCTACCGTGACTTGGTATCCAACAAAATATTATTTTGTATCCCTTTGCCAGCAAGGGAATCAATGCTCTGAAAATTCTCGACACAACTGGATGACATGTAACACTATTATTGTTCTTCAAAGCTTCAATAATACTCATGCTGTCAGTGTATATACAATATTTTTTATAGTCATCTGTATTCACACATGCTGAAGCGCGTAGTAAATTGCTGTTGCTTCAGCAGTAAAGATGGAGCAGGATGGATGTAGGCTGTAACTAAAAGCTGTATTGTTAATAAAAATTCCACAGCCCACATGTCCTGCTGTTTTAGAACCATCTGTGAATACAGGTTTATAGGATTTGTACTGACAGCGATGAGAATAGTATAGCTGATGAAAAACAATAGGTGTTGTGTCCGATTTTCTGTAGAGAGCAAAGGTATTGATGAAAGTGTTTGTTGGGTCATACCAAGGCGGATGAGTAAATGGATCAACAGACTCTATCCGAACATCACATAGGTCTGTGAGCCACAGATGTGATTTGGCTCGTGTTAGAAACGGTGGGATGCTCATTGGACGAGCATCGTATAATCTCATGAGAGAGGTATTTGGAACCATGGAACATATCGGATGATTAGGTGTCGACTTGATTTTAGCATAATAATTGAGAGACTGCTGCATTCGTCTCAGGTCTAATGGCAATTGTTGGCATATTGCATACAGACTCTGAACGGGTGATGTGCGGAATGCGCCTGAACATAATCTCAGAGCAGAATGATGGACAGTGTCCAGTCGGCGCAAAACAGAAGACCTAGCGGATCCGTAAACAACACAACCATAGTCTATGCGGGATAAAATTAATGATTGGTAAACTCGGAGGAGTGACGTGCGGGTTGGTTGGTTGGTTGGTTGGGTTTTATGGCGCAAGGTCCAAAATTGGACATGCTGCGCCAAGAGTAAGACTTTTATAGTTTCATATTTATGTGTTTATTTTCTATTTATTTGTTTTCTTCCAAAACCAAGCAACTTTAAAAATTTAAAAAGTAAAATTTAGTGTATATATTATTTAAAATCTAATTATAAAACAAAGTAGAAATTGAAGAGTATATAATTTCAAAAGTTTAAAATACAAATTAAATAAAATGTATAAAATCTATGACTCTCAAAAAAGCGAATAGGTTTCTATGGGGTGGATCCCCTATTAAATCAATCATAGTTAAAATATCAGAATTAAAATAGTGTAAACGTTGTTGGTTAAAATCTTGACATGAAATTAAAATATGATAAACAGTGAATGGTTCATCACACGCTTCACACCATGGATTTAAATCATTTAGAAACAAATGTCTGTGTGTGAAACGTGTGTGCCCGATACGAAGGCGAGTTAATCTAACATCAGCACTTCGTAAAGGTAAAACAGATAATGAGGTGAGGGATGGGAAAATGGTGTGGAGTTTGTTTCCGACCTGCATGTCCCATGATTCTTCCAAAAGGGTTGGTTGGTTGGGTTTTATGGTGCAAGGTCCAAATATGGACATGCTGCGCCAAGTATAATGTTTTGGAAGAATATATTTTTTCCATTTATTTATTTTGTTTTATTTTATATTTTATATATATATGTTTCTTTTTTTAAAAACCCAAGCAACATTAAAATTTTAAAAAACAAAAATCAGTGTATATATAATCTTAAAATCCATATATAATGGTGGAAAATAAAATAAATGAAATGTATATATATAAATTTTTTAAAATGTATAAATTAAAATTAAATAAAATTAGAAAAACCTATAGCTTTCAAATAAGCAAATAGATTTCTGTGGGGTGGTTCTCCCACCAAATCAAACATGGTTAAAAGGTTTGTTTTGAAAAATTTAAAACGGTAGACGTTAAAATTAGGACATGAGATTAAAATATGATAAATAGTAAATGGTTCATCACACGCTTCACACCATGGATTAAGTTCACTTAAAAATAAATGTCTGTGTGTGAAACGTGTGTGTCCAATACGAAGGCGAGTCAATCTAACATCAGCACTTCGTAAAGGTAAAATTGATAATGAGATGAGGGATGAGAAAATGGTATGTAACTTGTTGCCGACCTGCATGTTCCACAATTCTTGCCAAAGACCATGTATAAAACTTTTTATGCCCTTTCTCACATCAGAGAGCGGAACCGATAGTGAAACTGGATCTAATGCAGCCTTTGCAGCTGCATCCGCTCTCTCATTTCCATCAAGACCTACGTGACTTGGTATCCAACAAAATATAATATCATATCCCTTGCCAGCAAGGGAGTCTAATGCTCTGTAAATTTTTGACACAACAGGATGGCAAGTAAAACTATTGTTTCTCAATGCTTCCAATACACTCATGCTGTCAGTATATATACAAAATTGACGATGACAATCTGTATTCACATGCTGAAGCGCATAATAGATAGCTGTGGCTTCAGCAGTAAAGATGGAGCAGGACGAATGCAGACTGTAACTAAAAGGTGTATTGTAAATAAAAACTCCACAGCCCACATGTCCTGCTGTTTTTGAACCATCTGTGAATACAGGTATGTATGATTGATACTGACAGCGATGGTTGGAAAAAAGCGCTTGAAAAACAATAGGTGTTGTGTCTGATTTTAAAAACTGAAGCAAAAGAGTTATTAAAGTTAATTGTTGGATCATACCAAGGCGGATGAAGAAAATGATCATTTGTTTCAATTTGAACATCACATAGGTCTGAGAGCCACAGATTTGATTTGGCTCGTGTGAGAAAAGGTGGGATGCTCATTGGACGAGCATCATATAGTCTTTTATGAAAGGCATTAGGAACCATGGAACGTACTGGATGATCAGGGGTCGACATGATTTTAGCGTAATAATTGAGAGACTGATGCATCCGTCTCAGGTCTAACGGTAGTTGATTACATATTACGTATAGACTCTGGACGGGTGATGTGCGGAATGCCCCAGAGCATATCCTCAAAGCAGAGTGATGAACTGTGTCCAGTCTTCGTAAAACGGAAGATCTAGCCGATCCATAAACAACACATCCGTAGTCAATGCGGGATAGAATCAATGACTGATAAATTCGAAGAAGTGATGTGCGATCTGCACCCCAAGATGTATTTGACAACACCTTGAGGATATTAAGCGATCGCTCACACTTCTTCCGCAGATGCAGAACATGCGGAAGAAAGGTTAATTTTCGGTCAAAGATTATTCCCAAAATTTTATTTCATTGACTACTTGTATTGGAGTGTTGTTGATATTAATAACTGGATCCTTATGCAGACTAGTCTTTCTACAGAAGTGGACACATTTACTCTTGCTAGAGATAGAGTATGGCCATTCTCAGCACACCATGCTGCAAGCTTGTTCACAGCTGTTTGCAGTTGTCTCTCAATTAATCGCATATTAGTCCCCTGACATGATATTTGCAGGTCGTCAACATAGAGTGTACCATTTATTGATGGTGGTAATTGATGTAAAATGTTACTTATGAAAACACTAAAAACAGTGACACTTAAAATAGAGCCTTGGGGAACACCCTCGGCTTGAGTAAAAGTATTGGAAAATACAGTTCCAATACGGACTTTAAAAACAGGGAGCTTAAAAATTTTGTAGGAATATCGGTAGATTACCCTAAAGCCAAAATCATATAGTGAACGGAGAATTCCATATCGCCAGGTACGGTCGTATGCTTTCTCGATGTCAAAGAAAATGGAGACCAGATGGTTCCTCCGCACAAAAGCATTGCGGATTTGGGTCTCCAAATATGTGATATTATCAAGGGGTGGATCTCCTTTTCGGAAGCCACTCTGATTAATATGTATACATTTATTTTTTCTAAGACATATACGAGACGGGCGTTGACCATACGTTCGAGAGTCTTACACAAGCAACTCGTCAGAGCTATTGGTCGATAATGTGAAGGGTCTGAAGGATCTTTACCATCCTTAAGAACCGGAATCACTATCGCTTCATTCCAAGCTAATGGAAATTTCTTTTCATTCCAGATCCTATTAAACAAAAGTAATATGTTCAATAGGGAGTCTGGGCTTAAATTTCAAGCATTTGATAGCTGATTCCGTCTGGTGCTGGACTGGTATCATGGGTCTGCTTTAATGCTCTCTTCAATTCCAACATCCGAAACTCACAGTTGTAAGGCAAGGCTTCACCATGGTTAAAACGATTGGGTGTTCGCTCAGCGACTCTTAGTCCTTAAGAACGAAGGACTATAAGAGTCGTTGCTTGAGACGCTAGCAAAAGTTTCACCAAGGGTATTAGCAATGTCTTGAGGAGAAGAGTATATAGCAGCTCCGGTTTTTAAAACAGGAATTGAAAAATCCTTATAAATGCCATTGGCTGCTTTCACTTTTCTCCACAACTGTTTACTAGATGTGGAAGATGTAATTGAAGATACATAGCGAGACCAGGATTCCTTCTGACTTCGACGACGAGCTCTGCGAGCTAATGCTTTAGCTCTCTTAAAGGCTACAAGATTCTCCATTGTGGGTATCTCCTAAATAACCCCATAACTTCCTTTGTTTTTTGTAAGTTTCTTGGCATTCTTTATTCCACCAAGGTTTGCTACGCCTGTGTGGTATAAGGGAACTCTTAGGAATTGGAAGTATCAGCTGCATTCTTAATTGTTTCGGTGATTTTGATACGGCTTTCATTAATATCCTCGACTGAAACCATTTCATAATCAACAACTGCCAATTGTGAAAATAACGTTCCAATCTGCCCGACTGTACACGTAAGTAGGTAAGCGTTGTCTTGCACTACTACCTCCAGTCTGGGAGATGACGAGAGGAAAATGATCGCTATTATGCAGATCATTTCCTACTGTTAGATTTAACAATGGCAGAAGAGATGGAGAACAGATGGCCAAATCGAGGGAATGAAACGTTCTTGTGGGTATATGGAAATATGTCTTCTCGTCGGTATTTAGCAGACAGAGACAGTTATCAGAAATAAACTGTTCTATCTGCCGACCACGAGAATTGATATCATCACTTCCCCACAAAGAATTATGTCCGTTAATGTCACCGAGTAACAGAAATGGTGAAGGCAGCTGATCAACTAATGCATCGAGTTCCTCTTGGCGTATGACATCGTGTGGTGGTAAATATAAACTACAGACTGTTAATAAGCATGAAGTATGAATTCTTACAGCAACAGCCTGTAGAGTAGTATCCAATTGATGGACAGTGCTGGGGTATATGTTGGATGTTAATATACAAACTCCTCCAGACACTGTGCCATTATCACCACAGTCTTTCCTAATACATTTGAATCCCCGCATGGAAAAGTTATTTTTAGACTTCAGGAATGTTTCCTGAAGTGCAAAACATGCGGGATTATGATCTGTAATTAGAGACTTGATGTCATCAAGATGTGAACGCAAACCATGGCAGTTCCAAGAAATAAAGGAAGTTATTTTTTAAATTGAAAAGCTCCTTTACTGGAGCTGGAAGGCGGGTCTTCTGTCATATCCTCGAACGATCCATCATCGTCCGAGGGAAATAGAGAAACCGCGTCAGTCTCCAGGCAAGAGAAAGCATTATGGGTGGAAATTGAAGATGTTTTTGATTTTTTTAATTTCAAAGCTTTCTCCGCTTTTGATTTTGCAAAATGAGCTTTTCTAGAAAACGTAGGAGTTTTTTTAAATTTTGGCTTTTCAGATGTTTGGGGTAATCCTACGGGGGAAACAGAAATGTGTTCAGTTTGTGTGCTGCTCGATTTGGTGATTTTTCTGGCAGCAGTGGCATAACTAACTCCTGGTTGAGGAGTGCGAGAAGTGACTAATCGTTTCGCCTCAGGGTATGAGCATTTATGGTTAACCTTAACCGTGGCTATCTCTTTTCCAGCATATACTGCGGACAACTTCGAGAATAGGAGGGATGGTCACCTTGACAGTTGACACATCTCTCCTTCGCTGTGCAGTTCGTGCTATCGTGGCCTACCACTGCGCAGCGAGCGCAAGTGATTTTGCCTCTGCAAGCGTTTCTCGAGTGTCCAAAGTGCTGACATTGGAAACATCGCAAGGGATTTGGAATATATGGCCTGACGGGTAAGTTCATGTATGCAGCTTTTACATACTGCGGAAGGTCTGGCGTCGCAAAAGTCAGAACTAGGTGCTTTGTATCAATTACTTTACCATCTCGTCTGACTGTAATGCGTCTAACGCCACAGACCTTCTGGTTCTGTAAATTCTCCAAAATCTCCTCCGTCGGCGAGTATAATAAATCCCTTGCTGAGATTACTCCACATGAAAAGTTAAGGTTGCTGTGAGGTGAAACAGTCACTTCGAAGTTTGCTAAGGACTTCATGCTAGCCAGAACGTCTGCTTGTGAGTTTGATGCAGCCTCAACAAGCAAATCACCTGAGCGCATTTTCTGAACTTTCTTTACTTCCCCAACGATTCCGGATATTCCTTTGGAAATTAAGAAAGGAGATATAGTAGTAAAATTTCCTCCTTTCTTTTGATAATAAAAATTTTGGTTTCATGTGTTCCAATTGTTGCTCCCGTGGGAGAAAAGTATAATTTTACTCTCCATAATATGATTTTAAAATTTCGGGACCTGACCGCACCACCCACCACCGAGTCCAACAAGGGGATGCAGACCAGCTGCACCAGTGCTAGCCAGGTCCTATACGCTCACAGTACATCCCTGAGATGGCCTCCACCCTTAACGAGTCATCCAGCAGATGTACCGATCGCTTGATCCATAAAGCCGATTGATGTGCTGAGGACCACAACACACCTCCCGTTTACCTGAAGCAGAGGCCAAAGTAATGTGTTGGTCTCTGGGGCCTCAATTACCAGGACCCTCCTTTCCAGGACACGGGTCTCCACGCACGGCAAACACGTGGGTGATTTAGTCCTCAAGAGTAGCTAATAGCAACAGAGCGGCGAAAGCTACTCAAGGGGAGCCCTCAACCTCTTTCGAGGAAACCACAACGAGGGAGAAAAGGAAGGAAAAGCAGAAGAGTAGTGGAGAGAGGAAAATAAAGAAGAGGAAAGATCACTAGAGTACCTCGGGATTGTGACACCCGTGTTTACCTAAAGAAGGTAAACCCCCTGAGGGGGAGTGACGTGCGATCAGCACCCCAAGATGTATTTGAAAGCACTTTGAGGATATTGAGTGATCGCTCACATTTCTTCCGCAGATGTAAAACATGCGGAAGAAAGGTTAATTTACGGTCAAATATCACTCCGAGGAATTTTACCTCACTGACCACAGGTATAGGTGTGTTGTTTATACGAATTAAGGGATCATTGTGGAGACTAGTCTTCCTGCAGAAATGGACACATTTGCTCTTGCTAGGAGATAATGTATGGCCATTCTCAGCACACCATGCAGCAATTTTATTAACAGATGTTTGTAATTGTCTCTCAATTAAATTCATGTTAGACCCTTCACACGATATTTGCAGGTCATCAACGTACAAAGTACCATGAACAGAAGGTGAAAGTTGATGAAGAATGCTATTTATATGAAGATTAAAAAGGGTGACACTTAAAATACTTCCCTGAGGAACACCTTCAGGTTGGTTAAAAGTATTGGACAAAAACGTACCAATACGAATTTTAAAACCACGGGAGCGTAAAAAGTTTTGTATAAATATCGGCAAATTACCCCTAAAGCCAAAATCATACATCCTACGGAGAATTCCATAACGCCACGTACGGTCGTAAGCCTTCTCTATGTCAAAGAAAATGGAAACGAGATGATTCCTCCGCACAAAAGTATTGCGGATTTGCGTTTCCAAATGAGTAATATTATCAAGAGTGGATCTTCCTTTACGAAAGCCACTCTGATTAATATGAATGTATTTATTTTTTTCTAAGACATATACGAGACGGGCGTTGACCATACGCTCGAGAGTCTTACACAAGCAACTCGTCAGAGCTATTGGTCGATAATGTGAAGGAACAGAAGGATCCTTACCAGCCTTAAGGATCGGAATCACTATTGCTTCGCACCAAAGTAATGGGAATTTATTTTCAGTCCAGATCCGGTTGAACAAAAACAGCATGTTCAACAGGGAGTCTGGACTTAAATGGCGAAGCATTTGATAACTGATTCCATCAGGTCCTGGGCAAGTATCATTGGCCTGCTGTAAAGCTCTTTTCAATTCCAACATCCGAAATTTACAGTTGTACGGAAAAGCTTGTCCATGGTTGAAACGAATTGGTGTTCGCTCAGCGCGACTCTTAGTCCTTAAAAAAAAGGACTGTAAGAGTCGTTGCTTGAGACACTAGCAAAAGTTTCACCAAGAACGTTAGCGATGTCCTTAGGAGAAGAACACACAGCAGCTCCGGGACTTTAATATAGGAATAGAAATATCCCTATAGATTCCATTGGCTGCTTTACTCTTCTCACACAACTGTTTACTGGATGTGGAAGAAGTTATTGATGATACATAGCGAGACCAAGATTCCCTCTGACTTCGACGACGAGCTCTGCGAGCCAATGCTTTTGCTCTCTTAAAGGCGATCAGATTCTCCGTTGTGGGGTATCTTCTGAATAGCCCCCATAACTTCCTCTGTTTTTTATATGTCTCTTGGCATTCTTTGTTCCACCAAGGTTTGCAATGCCTATGTGGTATGGAGGAACTTTTAGGTATTGATGCATCAGATGCGTTCTTAATTCTTTCGGTGACTTTACAAACAGCAATATCAATATCTTCGATCAAAACCATGTCATCATCAACAAGTGCCAATTGCGTAAATAATGTCCAATCTGCCCGACTGTACACGTAAGTAGGTAGACGTTGTTCTACACTACTACCTCCAGTCTGGGAGATGACGAGAGGAAAATGATCGCTATTATGCAGATCATTTCCTACATTTAAATTTAACAATGGCAGAAGAGATGGAGAACAAATGGCAAGATCGAGAGAATGAAATGTTCTTGTGGGTACATGGAAATATGTTTTCTCGTCGGTATTAAGCAGACAGATACTGTTATCTGAAATAAACCGTTCTATCTGCCGACCGCGAGAATTAGTATCATCATTTCCCCACAAAGAACTATGGCCGTTAAAGTCACCCAACAGTAGAAATGGTGTTGGCAGCTGATCTATTAATGCATCGAGTTCCTCTTGGCAGATGACATCATGTGGTGGTAGATATAAACTACAGACAGTTAATAAGCATGTAGTATGAATTCTTACAGCAACTGCCTGTAGAGTAGTATTCAATGCATGGGCAGCGCTGGGGTAAGCATTAGATGTTAATATACAAACACCTCCAGACACTGCACCATCATCACCACAATCTTTTCTAAAGCATGTAAACCCTCGCATGGAAAAGTTATTGCTTGACTTCAGGAATGTCTCCTGAAGGGCAACACATGCGGGGTTGTATGCTGAAATTATAGACTTGATGTCATCGTGATGAGAACGCAAACCATGGCAGTTCCAAGAAACTAAGGAAGTTATTGTTGAATTAGAAAAGCTCCTTTCCCGGAGCCGGAAGGCATGCCATCTGACATCTCCTCCAAAGAGAGATCTTCGTCAGAGGGATGTAGATATACAGCGTCAGCTTCCAGGACAAGGCTTTACGGGTGGATATGGAGGGTCTGGGATTGCCCTCCTTGGCAGATTTTAGTTTTAAAGCCTTTAGGGCTTTAGATCTAGCTGCTGAAGCTTTTCTACGGAGAGTAGTTGTGGATGTTGTTTTTGGCTTTTTCTCTGAATTTGGGGGTAATTTAACTATTGGAAATGAAAGAGCATCCGTTTGCGTACTAACCGCTCTAGTGACCTTGGCGGCAACAGTTGCATAGCTAACTCCCGCTTGCGGTGTACGAGCAATAACAACACGTCTCGCTTCGGGATATGAACAATTATTCTTAATTTTGGTGGTTGTGATCTCCTTTTCCAGTATCCAGATAGACAACTTCTAGCGTAGGAGGGTGGTCAGCCTTACAATTGACACACCTCTCCTTTGCAGAACAAGACGAACTGTCGTGGCCAACTGCTGCGCAGCGAGCGCAAGTCAGTTTGCCCCTGCAAGAATCGCTTTGGAGTGACCAAATCTCTGGCACTGGAAACAACGCAAAGGATTTGGAATAAACGGCCTGACGGATAGATGCATATACGCAGCTTTAATATGCTGCGGTAGATCTGGCGTCGCAAAAGTCAGTACGAGATGTTTAGTATTTATAACTTGCCCATCACGTCTGACTGTAATGCGTTTTACGGCACAGACCTTTGATCTCTGAGATTTTCTAATATCTCGTCCGTAGGCGTATTTAGCAAATCCTTGGCGGATACCACACCACGCGAAAAGTTAAGGTTCATATGAGGTTCGACTGACACCTCAAGGTTAGCAAGCATTTTCAAGTTGCTTATGAGAGTTGCTTGTGCATCTGAAGCAACTTCTACCATTAAATCACCAGAACGAAGTTTACGAATGCTCCTTACTTCACCAATATTGCCACTGATACCTTTTTGGATTAGGAAAGGGGATACATTATCAAATGTACCCTCTTTCCGTTTGACAATGTAAAATCTGGCATTTGTTATTTTCAATATGTGCTCCCGTGGGAGAGAAGAGAAAATGCATGATTCCATATTAAACATGGAAGATTCGGGACCTGACGGCACCACCCACCACCGAGTCCAACAAGGGGATGCAGACCAGCTGCACCAGTGCTAGCCAGGTCCTATACGCTCACAGTACATCCCTGAAGTGGCCTCCACCCTTAACGAGTCACCCAGTAGATGTACCGATCGCTTGATCCATAAAGCCGATTGATGTGCTGAGGACCACAACACACCTCCCGTTTACCTGAAGCAGAGGCCAAAGCAATGTGTTGGTCTCAGGAGGCCTCAATTACCAGGATCCTCCTTTCCAGGGACACGGGTCTCCACGCACGGCAAACACGTGGGTGATTTAGTCCTCAAGAGTAGCTAATAGCAACAGAGCGGCGAAAGCTACTCAAGGGGAGCCCTCAACCTCTTACGAGGCAACCACACTGAGGGAGAAAAGGAAGAAAAAGCAGAAGAGTAGTGGAGAGAGGAAAATAAAGAAGAGGACAGATCACTAGGGTACCTCGGGATTGTGACACCCGTGTTTACCTAAAGAAGGTAAACCCCCTGAGGGGTACCAAATTACCTGATATCCATCTTCCACTAAATGTAATACCGATATATTCTTCTATTCCAAAACAAACTTTCTGGCCGACTTATCTCTCTTCTTAGGATATCAGTCCATTACCCTAACCAATTTCCAATTAACTAATAACATTAATTAGCAAATGCTAAGACTTGTGCTTGAATGAACTTCTATGTATAAATCACGCTTTATGACGATCAATGAGTTCCTTACCTTTCCTGTAAGTGCGAAGACCATCATGGGAACTGGGGGTCACTGAGCGATTTTTATTTTTCAGGTTATTACTACTTGACACTGTGATTCACCTTCCTCATTCATATTATATTAGAGACTAAATATATTTATATTTTTAACTATACTTGAACTTTGCTTGTATAATTGATTGCACAATTTACACCTTGAAACTGTAATTACGTTTATTATTTTTGACACTATGGATCCATCTCCCATCAGTTCAAGGACGAGAACGGCCGTGTCTTGCACAGATCATATCTGCAAAAGATGTGGCACTTCAGTTGGAGATAGAAAACATTGCAGCAGCATATGATGAGAAATCATAACCTTAAGCTTAAGCATCTCCTAACACCTGCACAAAAGGAAGCTAAACTAATAAAAAGGTTAAGGAAAGAGAAGAAACTCCGTATTGCTAACAAAAACCGGCAATCCATCCATGAGCAAGCTGAACTTCCAGATTGGACGGCGCTCATAAACGCATCGTCTGAAGGAACAATGCCTGTGCCCTCTCCTACAGATGATATACCACAAACCTATCTATCTGAAACAAATACACAAACGGAGCCAACCAATTCAGTTTGCACCGAAAGGCAGTCAACAGAAAACGTTGATTACTCAAAGTCCCAAACAGGCACAGTCCAGGGACGAATACTGAAGTTGTACAAACTATGCAGCCCTTAATTAAGGATGAACACCAAAGTGCTTATGAATGCCTGGAAGGCCCAGTCGATGATTGTGTAGACAACACCAGGCACGAGGATAATGAGCTTAAGACCAGTGAGGTAACTGCAAACCCGCAAATGAATTCAAAGGAAAACGGGTGGAGATTGCCCAACCATGCCAGTCATCAAGGATGACAAGATTAATGAGCCACCTTCTGAGTATGACAGGTCCAATAAAAGTTCGCCTGACAAGCAAAATATGGCACAAGACAATACGTTGAATGAATACACGGAGGTGCTAGGAAGCGGGCTCATCAGGTGTAACATATGTGACAGAACCTTCTTCACTAATAAGGAAACAGAATCTCACTTAGAATTGCACTTCAAGGACCGGACAAAGGATAAGAGCCCCACGACAAATACATCCGTTCCAACCACTAATGCCGAATCAAGCAAGAAGGAAGAATTGCGATGTAGCCATTGTGGATACAGGGCAAAAACTTCAAAGGGTTATAAATATCATCTTAAATTCACCCACAAAAGTAAGATTCTGGGCACTACGATGCAGCAGGTGGAAGACAACAGCAATGAGTCAAAGGATAAGCAGCATCAAACCAAGTATGAGAATCCTCTCGTCAGGCAAAAGTGCTTGCCCAAGGACCAACCGGCACCTAATAAAGACTTGATAGGGAACCGAACAGTGAGCTACAGAGATCATAGGCGAATACATTTTCTATTCCCTATTATTGACTCCCTGGCTTGCACGGAAGAAAACTGTGTGTCTAGGTTCTCATCAGATACCTGGACAAATATGAAGAAGTCTCTCATTAGACACCTGAAGAGAGATCACAAACTAAGAATAGATGACCACTTGAACTGGTGCACCTTGTGCAAGGGCAATATAGGGGCTAAACCATCAAACCATCAGTGCCTCCACTACATTGGACCACACCTCCATAGTGGAAAGGTATACCCTTTCAAATGTCATCTATGCCAATTCTCTTGCTCTAGCAAAAATGGCCTTAACAACCATTTGTACATGCATAGAAACAAAGAATATGCCAAGGAGCAAATTGAAATCAAAATGCTCAAACACAAAGAAATAAGGGAAATTGCAATACAAAAGGCACTGGCTAACTGCAGAAATGGAAAACACACGAAACCTCCCTCGAATCGCTACAACTCAAATAACACAAAATACTCAAATTCCCAGGGTCCTTCAACCTCTAAGGAAGATAGGACTTCAAAGAAGACAACTTATAAGGAGAATGAAGAGACCAAGAATGGATATGCCAAGGCTGTTAAAGCAAAGTTACTGCACCCAGGTTATGAAGTTCATAGTCGTGCACGGGAAGAACTAGCTGAGATTGACCATAAGTCCGAGAAGAACCACAACAGGAAAGATGATAGAATGGATGCTTCTCACATGGGGAACCATGAACAGGAAGAAGACATCCTGAAGATCGATATTACGTCAGAAGAAGAGGAAGACGATATTTGCACACTCCCTCCATCCCTACCAACAGAAACACAACGCACCAGTCCAAAACAACCAAGTGACACCTGTGTGCTAGATGAATTCATGGATAGGATTGCTGACATCTCCAAAATCGAGGATAAGACCACTAAATGGGAAGAAATTGAAGCACTACTGGAGGACATTAACCTTAAAATTACTGAGGAGGTAAAACTTCCAGCGGCCACCAATCAACCCTCGCCTCCACAGACGATTGATACAAATGATCCAGCAACGGTACAGAAGGCGTATAGGAGAAACAAAAGAAGAACTGTCAGAAATATCCTGGGTGAAAGTCCTGACTTCTGTAATATATCCCCACAGGAAGTTGAGGAGCACTTTAGAGAAGTATACAGAGTAAGACACTATGACGAGACCCTACTGGATACCATTACGGCAGCTCCAGATCAAGTTGATCTCTCTCCCTTCTCTAGTAATGAAGTCAAAAGGAAGCTGAATGCATGTGCCAATACAAGTCCGGGCCCGGATAGGATTACGTATAATCACCTCAAATCTGTTGACCCGGAATGTTCCACTATCACGGCCATCTTCAATCTCTGCTTAGAGGAGAAAAGGATCCCAATTAGTTGGAAGGAATCACGACTCATACTAATCCCTAAAGGAGGCAATCCAGAAGACATCAGAAACTGGAGACCGATTGCCCTCTCCAACACTTTGTACAAACTGTACTCGGGATGTCTGACGAAAAGACTAATGACCTGGCTCCTGGACAATCAAGTACTGAGCTTTTGCCAAAAAGGGTTTATGCCCTTTGACGGTGTATTTGAGCACAACTTCATTGTGGAAAAACATCTGAACGATGCAAGAATGAAGAAATCTGATGCGTTACTGGCTTCCATAGACATATCAAATGCGTTTGGCACAATTCCGCACCAAGCACTATTTGATATTGTCACAACTTATGGGGCTGGGGAAGACTTTGTGGACATAATAAAAGACTTCTATACAAATGCTACGGTGAGGATTTCACTTAAAGACTCTATCTCGGCGCCAATCACCATTGCCGCTGGAGTAAAACAAGGTGATCCTATAAGTGGGCCCTTGTTCAACATTGCCTTAGATCCTATCATTAGAAGTCTACAAGGACCTACCAAGCAAACTGCTTTCCCAACTCAAATTGTCCTTAACAATAACCTAACCACGAGAAGGCAAGTGATTTTGGGAATCCACAATGATGCTACCAATGTTCAAAACTGTGTGGATGACGAAGGCGATTTCCAGTGCACCACAGAGACAGAGTCTCCTGGGGAAGGTCAATCTCCAGGAGACAACACTGACTCAAGCTTTAATATGCTGGAACAACTACTATCCACCAGCTATGAACCACATAGAGTTGTCGCTTACGCTGATGACATCACACTAATCGCCAACAACCCGGGCAATCTCCAGAGGCTTATTGATAATGCTAAAAGAGAATGCAGAAGACTTGGGTTAAAGATTAATGCCCAGAAATGTTTTACTATACACACATCTGGTGTTACCCCGGTTGGGTCAAGACCAACTGTGTTCACAATCGGAGACACCGCAATTAGAGCTTTAGGTGATGCGGAGGGTATTCCTTGGAGTACCAGTTGGATACAAGGTCCTCCCTGACAATGCCAAGATCAATGACTTTATGAGCATGGCTGACTACTTAATGACATCAAGGTTGGCCCCTTGGCAACGTTTGGATGCTCTTAAAACTTTCTTATACCCAGCACTTCTGTTTGATATGCGCAATGGCACATTTTCAAAAGCAGCTTGGGACAAGTTGGACCACCATTTAAGACAACTGATTAAGCAATGCCTTAACCTCCCGGACAATGCTGCTACTGGTTATTTACATGGGCATACGAAGGCTGGTATGATGGGAATTCCGGTGGCCAGCGAAGACTCAGACATCGCATTGATTGATGGAGCATTTAAACTACTAACATCCCCTGACCTAGTTGTACAAAGGTTGGCCTGGATTGACCTCAAAACTACTATTGAAGGAAGATACAAGCGTAATATTGAATGGGCTGATTACACCACCTTCCTCTCAAGCTTTCAGACAAATGAAGACAGAGTGTCCTCCAACAAACTATCAAACATCTGGACCAAAGCAAGATCCGCAACAAGGATTCTAGGGATCTGGTGGGAGTTTGGAGAGGATACGATCTGCATCCGGCATGATGATTTCACCATCAATGGAAACATGAGACGACAGGTTTTTCGGAAGCTTAGAGAATTGTCAAGGAACAACCACACTGAAGCCCTCCTTAGTCTCCCCAACCAGGGAAAGGTTATGGAATGCGTTGCTGCCACTGATGTAAGTGCACACTTTATCCGGGAAGGCGATTTCACCAGGTTCGCAGAATGGAAGTTTATTCACCGAGCCAGACTAAATCTCGTCCCACTTAATGGCACAATGAGGTGGAACAACAGTAACAGAGAAAGGAACCGCACCTGCAGACGCTGCAATTATGTAAGTGAGACACTGCCACATGTCCTTGGACACTGTATGAGGCACTCAAGGTTATATCAGGCCAGGCGCAATGCCATTGTTAGCAGAATCAAACAAGCGGCAAGCAGACGGTTTGAGATTATTGGAGAAAATCAACGAATTTCTGATGCACCTGATAATCTTAGACCCGACCTTGTGATCGCTAAAGGAGAAAAAGCTTACATCATTGACATCTGTTGTCCATTTGACAACAAACTTGAAAGTTTTCGAATTGCAAGAACCAATAAAATTGAAAAGTACCAGCCGATAAAGAATGCCTTGAAGAAAAAATACAAAGTAGTAGAGGTCCACGCAGTAATATGTGGAGCGCTTGGCTCATGGGACAAACAAAACGAACCCCTTATCTCCAAAATATGTACGCCAAATTATGCAAAGCTGATGAGGCGATTGATTGTAAGCGACACAATAAGGGTTTCAAGAAATATCTACATAGAGCATATTACTGGAGTTCCCCAACAATAAAGAATAAAATGTCACTGACTCCCAGGATGTACTGTATTATAGTTGACTAGATTATTGATGTAAACTTAATAATGATGTTATTGTTGTAATCTAAATACATGTATATATATTGTTTTTTAAATAAATTTCACTGACGCGTTAATAGATTTTTGGAAAATTAGGGACTTAAATAGCATAATGTTTGCTGAGGTTCCTGAACAAAGCTATACACACTAATGAGTAAGGACAGTGAGTCAACTTTACCTGTTTGGCAAATAATGATCTGACACCTCATAATAATAGTTCCTGTAGCTGAGTTCAGTCCCCATTTTATTTTATTAAGTTTTATTTATTTTAAAGGCAATAAATGATTAACTCCATAATAAAATTAAATTATCTTGATCACAATTAATAGTATCATTAATATTATATATTCCAAATTTTTTCAGTAAAGTAAATTTAAGTAATTTTTCTTTTATTAAATAATAGTGTTTTTTAATAGTAACTCCCGCCTAGGATGAGGATATCCTCTGAGGCTGCTTTCCCCAAAAATCTGTTCTTATCAGCTTAATGGCCTTTATGCTGTTCTTTGAATAGTAAGGGATTTTGCTGATAGTACGAACGGAGGGTTTCCGACTTTTTTATAAGTGGGAAATCGCGGGTCTTCACTGCCCTACACATTCTTGATCTCTGCTGAAAAGTGAAAAGTGTCCTACTTGGCTTTGGGAGTTTGTTCCGCGTTTGCCGAGCGTGGCCTATGGGGGACCCATAGACGCTAAAACACCCATGGACATGTAGTAGCGCGGTTAATCCGAGCTCTACCGCGCTCCCTACTCTGGTGCTGCTTGCTTTCGCAAGACGGTAAGTATGCCCTGCCAGGTAGCCTTGACTGTGGGGACTCAGCCGCAAATTCAATTTGCGTGGACGCTTTGCCCATGTGCTCATGGGTGTCCATGGCTGATAATCCTCCGGTTAAACAACGATGCCGCCTTAATCCTAAGTTTAGGGGCGTGTATCGGGGCCGTTAGGACTTGGCAGGTTACTTCACAGAGGCATTGGATGTAGGAGGGGACTATCTGAAGTTGGAAGATAGGCGACAAAGTGTGTCCGACGGAGGAAACTCCGGCACGAGCTGTAACGATATCTTCCCACTCACGACGCCACCCTCACCGGTTAGGACCAATGCCTGCAGGGACTTCATGAACCTCTCAGAGTGTTAGGAGGAGGTTCGTAGGGAAACGCCCTCTCCCAGGAGCTCAGGCCAGCTTTGCTGCACTGGATACGCCTCCAGTCTCTCAGTTGGTACTCTCAGTAGGCGGAGCTTTTGGGCTTTCTTTGATACTTTGACTTTGGCTGAATTAGCTCTTCTCTCGGTGAGCTCAGGCTGGCTTTGAGCATTCTGGAATTGTTTCCACACTCCTAGTCAGTACTTTCGGTCTGAGGGAAGACTAAGTCCATGAAACGCCTCCCGAAGGTGCTCAGGCTGGCCTTAAGCATATTCTGGAGATGTCTCCGGACTTCTGGTCAGTACTCACTGTGGGTGGAGCTGAATCTGCGGTGCTCAGGCTCTCTTCGAGCTTTTTGGGAATCTTCCCGGTCTCGTTGAGTGGCACTCACCGTGCTGTCTGATAGCTTTCTGGATGGGGACTTTGTCTCCAGAACGTGACTGTTGGACAGCGTCAGATTCCGTTTCATGAAAGTCTCTCACGTTCCATTCGTACCTCTGTACAATGAGCGTGTTTTAGACTGCCAGAGATATACACCCACTCCCTAGAAGTCATGTCTTTTACTGGAAGTGAACTTTCGTCCAGAGTACAGGAAAGGGCCTCTGGCTTATGAGTAGGCGGAGCTGTCTGGTGTTTTCATCGTAGTCTGTAGAACATATGCTACAGAATAGGGAACAATTTCGTTTCTCCAATATCTGAGTCTTGCGTCACGATTTTTATCTGGCGGAGACGCGAATAGGCGTATTGGACGGTAGATTAATTTGCCAGGTATCAATGAACTGACTAGGTCTAAATTGAACAAATTATCTGTTTATCAGTTCAATCCCAGATTTTTCAAATGTGATTCTGGTCTCTTTCTCGCTAGTTCGTTAACGGACACATTAGCTGGCCAATTCCTCTTGGTAGTAAAACTAATTCTCTTTTTTCTGTTATTAATGAGTTGGCACAAGATTATTCAAAATTTATTAATCTAAATTCTCTGATATCCACCTGCCACTAAAATAAACTCTCTATATTAGTCTCTTCAAAATTCCCATTTCTGGCCAATGTTACTCTCTTCGGATATCAGATTGATTCTTACTCCTAACCTCCATTGGTAAAGTTTTTTAACCACACTAATTAGCAACTGCTAAGACTTGTGCAATCTAAGATAATTCAATACTAATTCCAGACTATTTTGAGTTCCTTACCTTTCTTGCGATTGCTATGTTCCAGATATGAGTAGGGGTCGCACGAGCGATTGTTTCCTTTTCAGATCATCCACTTGATACTTAATAACTACCTGACTCTTATTCTCTGTGTACACCTATTTACTGTAAACCCCTATTGTGTGAAAACATGGACAATACGCACACTAATGCAAATGACAATAGCGAAGCAATTGAAACAACTGAAGTAAATACCATGGACTTATCAACTTGTTCCTCAATTGACTTTGATTCACCCATATGTGACAGAACAAGGAGTGCCTTGCTTGAAAAGCATAAATGTCCAACCTGCGGCAAGCTGTACGAAAAGAAATCTAAACTGGTGAAACACATGCAACGCCACACAAACCAGGACGTACTGACTCCCCGTGACATGCATTCACCTGTTAATGAGTCCCTCATAAATGCGTCAATGGATAAAGGCAAAAGTAATAATCCCGTGAGTAATACTGAAACCATCCCAGTCCAGACACCAACGACTCAATACAACATGATTCCACAGGCGCAAAATATGCCCAGCACATCTGCTGTTAAAATTCCATCACGCAACACCTCTTGTGCCAGACAGATTATTAAAATCCCCAAAGATCTTATTTGTGAACTCTGCGGTACAAAGACCAACGACCCAATGTCATACAGATTCCATCTCAGAAACAGGCATAACATCTACCCAAAGAAGGTATTAACACCTGCAAAAAGGGAAAAAAAGAGGGCAAAACTAATGGAGAAATTTGGATACATTAAAGAAGGCGACCAAACACCAAACAATGACACTACAGTCGACACCACACCAGACATCACTGCAAGCACCACAACTGAATCAACGCCACCTTCACCCACCTTAATTGCCACCTTAAAGATTTCCAACCCAGGGACCGAGCAACCAAACATCCCAACTGAAGATGCACCCTCTGCGACAGAAATAAAACAATTAGGCAAAAATGATGGGGAGATGATGATTACAACCGAAACAATGATCCTCCCGGTACCTCGCATACCAAGCCCAGAAGCACCAGTCAATGCTTTCAAAGCGTTCAGGGCCAAATGTGCAATTTGCGAGGTAGATTACGTCAACAAGGCTGATCTACTAAAACACCTGGATGATCACTGCAAGGGGCTGTCACCGAATGGTAAGGCCAAAGTTGCAACTTATGCTGGTTGGTTGGTTGGTTGGTTTTTATGGCGCAAGGTCCAGATAAGGACAAGCTGCGCCAATCACAAGATATTATACCTATATTAGTTTTCTTTTCATCCATTAAAAGTATAAAATAGAAATATAGTTAAAATGTACATAAAAAGTATAAAATAGAAATATAGTTTAAATGTACATAAAAAGTATAAAATAGCAATATAGTTAAAATATATATTAAAAGTCTGTAAACATACAATATACACATGTATAAAATTAAAAATTTTATATTTAAGTAAAATATTTCTAAATCAGATAAAATTCATAAATCCTATGTCTTTTAAAAACGCAAATAGGTTGCAATGGGGTGGTTCCCCAAGCAGATCTTCTAATGTTAAAATGTTACTATTAAAATATCTAAAACGCTGATGGTTGAAATCTGGGCATACAATTAAAATGTGATATACTGTAAATGGTTCATCACACTTTTCACACCATGGTTGGAGATCACTCAAGATCAAATGCTTGTGGGTGAAACGCGTGTGACCAATTCGAAGGCGAGTCAGTCTGACGTCTGCGCTTCGTGGAGATAAAACAGGTAATGTAATGATGTATGAAAATATGGAATGGAGTTTGTTGCTGACTTGCAGGTCCCAGGATTCCTGCCAAAGAGAATATATGAAATGTTTGAATCCTTTTCTCATGTCCATTGATGGTATTGAAGGCAAAATGGAAGTAGCTGCAGATTTAGCGGCAGCATCAGCTTTCTCATTGCCATCTATTCCTATGTGGCTTGGTATCCAACAAAACAGTATCTCAAATCCCTTGTTAGTAACAGTATCAATTAATTTGAATATCTTAGACACAACTGGATGGCAATTATAGTTGTTATTCCTCAAAGCTTCTAATACACTCATACTGTCAGTGTACACACAAAATTTACGTTCATTTTTAGTTGTTACCAACTGAAGTGCTCGGTATGTAGCCGTAGCCTCAGCAGTGAAGATGGAGCAGGATTTGTGAAGGCTATAACTGTAGGAGGTATCATCAAGATAAACTCCACAGCCAACTGATCCTGGACATTTGGATCCATCCGTAAATACTGGAGTGTACATAGTGTACTGACAGCGATGGAATGAATAAAGCTTTTGAAGATGGTTGGTTGGTTGGTTGGTTGGTTTTTATGGCGCAAGGTCCAGATAAGGACAAGCTGCGCCAAACACGAGATAGCTTACACCAGTTTTTTAAACCCATTAAAAGTATAAAACAATAATTTAGTTAAAATGTACATTAAAAGTACAAAGTAGAAATATAGTTAAAATGTATATTAAAGGTATAAAATAGAAATATAGTTAAAATGTATATTAAAGGTATAAAATATAAATATAGTTAAAATGTATATTAAAAGTCTGTAAAACATACAATATACACATGTATAAAATTAAAAATTTTATATTCAAGTAAAATATCTCTAAATCAGATAAAATTCATAAATCCTATGTCTTTTAAAAACGCAAATAGGTTGCAATGGGGTGGTTCCCCAAGCAGATCTTCTAATGTTAAAATGTTACTATTGAAATATCTAAAACGCTGATGGTTAAAATCTGGGCATACAATTAAAATGTGATATACTGTAAATGGTTCATCACACTTTTCACACCATGGTTGGAGATCACTCAAGATCAAATGCTTGTGGGTGAAACGTGTGTGACCAATTCGAAGGCGAGTCACTCTGACGTCTGCGCTTCGTGGAGATAAAACAGATAATGGAATGATGTATGAAAATATGGAATGGAGTTTGTTGCTGACTTGCAGGTCCCATGATTCCTGCCAAAGAGAATATATGAAATGTTTGAATCCTTTTCTCAGGTCCATTGATGGTATTGAAGGCAAAATGGAAGTAGCTGCAGATTTAGCGGCAGCATCAGCTTTCTCATTGCCATCTATTCCTATGTGGCTTGGTATCCAACAAAACAGTATCTCAAATCCCTTGTTAGTAACAGTATCAATTAATTTGAATATCTTAGACACAACTGGATGGCAATTATAATTGTTATTCCTCAAAGCTTCTAATACACTCATACTGTCAGTGTACACACAGAATTTACGTTCGTTTTTAGTTGTTACCAACTGAAGTGCTCGGTATATAGCCGTAGCCTCAGCAGTGAAGATGGAGCAGGATTTGTGAAGGCTATAACTGTAGGAGGTATCATCAAGATAAACTCCACAGCCAACTGACCCTGGACATTTGGATCCATCCGTAAATACTGGAGTGTACTTAGTGTACTGACAGCGATGGAATGAATAAAGCTGTTGAAGAATAGCACTATTTGTGTCTGATTTTTTATTCTTACCAAAGGGATTTAACACAGTAATGTGTGGATTGTACCAAGGTGAATGTGCGTAAAGGTCGGTAGACTCGATTCGGACATCACATAGGTCAGAAAGCAAAATAATAGATTTAATACGACAGAGAAAAGGTGGAATGCTTGATGGTCTAGCATTATATAATCTCTTAAGAGCAGCACTTGGAATCGTGGAACGCAAGGGATGATGAAGTGAGGACATGATTTTTGAATAATAATTAAGAGACAGCTGTATCCGCCGCAGGTCTAACGGTAACTGTTGGCAGATTACATATAGACTCTGGACGGGTGATGTACGAAATGCTCCACAGCAAATCCTTAAAGCAGAGTGGTGGACGGTATCCAATCTACGTAAAATGGAAGATCTAGCCGATCCATAAGCAACACAACCATAGTCAATACGAGATAAAAATGATTGATTGGTAAATTCGGAGCAATGAAGTGCGATCTGCACCCCAAAATGTATTAGACAACACCTTGAGGATATTGAGCATTCGCTCGCACTTCTTCCGCAGATATAAAGTATGCGGAAGGAAAGTTAACTTCTTATCGAAAATTACACCGAGGAATTTTATCTCGTTGACCACAGGAATAGGTCTATTGCTTATGTGAAGCACAGGATCATTATGATAGCTAGTTTTCCTACAGAAATGGACACAGTGACTCTTACTAGGAGATATACTAACATTCATTTCTGTTCACACCAAGTAGTTAGATTGTTTACAGCTGTTTGCAATTGTCTCTCAATTATATTCATGTTTGAACCCTGATATGAAATTTGTAAATCATCAACATATAAATTCCTATGAACTGAAGATGGTAACTGATGAAGTATGTTATTGATGAAAAGGTTAAAAAGGGTTACGCTTAAAACGCTACCTTGAGGGACACCCTCAGCTTGAGTAAAAGTATTGGAAACTGTATTTCCAATACGTACTTTAAATAGCCTAGTAGCTAGAAAATTCTGTATAAATATTGGAAGATTACCCTTAAATCCAAGATTATGCATATTACGGAGAACACCATAACGCCACGTACGATCGTATGCTTTTTCAATATCGAAGAAAATTGCAACAAGATGGTTTCTCCTCACGAAAGCATTTCGAATTTGGGATTCCAGATCTACTATGTTGTCAATAGTGGATCGTCCTCTTCGAAATCCGCTTTGTTGAAGGGGTATGCAATTATTCTTCTCTAAGATGTAAATGAGTCTAGCATTGACCATACGCTCAAACGTTTTGCACAAGCAACTCGTGAGAGCTATTGGACGATAACTCAGAGGGTCAGATGAATCTTTGCCAGGTTTCAAAATTGGAATCACTATCGCTTCTCTCCATGATGTAGGATAAGCATGCTCAGTCCAGATTCTATTAAACAATGAAAGTATGTTTAATAAAGAATCATGATTTAAAATGACGGAGCATTTGATACGAGATTCCATCTGGTCCTGGGCTAGTGTCATTTGCTTTAGATAAAGCAGACTTCAATTCTGACAATTCAAAATCACAATTATAGGGTAGAATATGTCGATCATGAAAGCTTAGATGTGTCCGCTCAGCGATTCTTTTAATCCTTAGAAAAGTAGGATTATACGAATCAGAGCTGGAAACACTAGCAAAGGTTTCACCGATGACATTAGCAATATCTACCGCTGAGGAGTGTATTGCAGCTCCGGTTTTTAATACAGGAATGGAATAATCCTGATAAATACCATTAGCTGCTTTAACTTTCCTCCATAATTGTTGACTTGTTGTCGATGAATTGATTGACGACACGTAGCGAATCCAAGATTCTCTTTGACTCTGACGTCTAACTCTTCGAGCTTGAGCTTTGGCTTTTTTAAAAGCAACAAGATTCTCCGTAGTAGGGTATCTTCGAAATATATTCCATTGCTTCCTTTGTTTCTTATAAGAGATTTGGCACTTTTCATTCCACCAAGGTTTCCTGTTTTTATGTGGAATGATGGAATTTTTAGGGATAGTAACATCCGCAGCTCGGATAACTGTGT
The DNA here is from genome assembly GCA_030067965.1 of Latrodectus elegans. Taxonomy (NCBI): domain Eukaryota; kingdom Metazoa; phylum Arthropoda; class Arachnida; order Araneae; family Theridiidae; genus Latrodectus; species Latrodectus elegans. The sequence goes on along the minus strand of CM057819.1, from coordinate 12,669,167 downwards.
CGGTGACATATTTAACGGCTTCATCTATCACATCTGTCTTAACTCTTGTTTCGCTAATCATAGCCAATTGCGTGAAAAGTGTCCAATCGGCTCGACTGTACACATAATTAGGTGGTTTGTGACACACACTATTACTTCCAGCCTGAGACACGATTAGAGGGAAATGATCACTATTGTAGAGGTCATTTCCAACAGCAAAATTCAGCAATGGCAGGAGTGAAGGAGAACAAATAGCTAAGTCAAGAGAGTGAAATGTCCGTGATGGTTCGTGGAAATAAGTTTTCTCATCGGTATTCAGCAGACAGAGGCAATTTTCAGATATAAACTGCTCTATCTGACGACCGCGAGAATTCGTATCTTCACTACCCCACAGAGTATTATGGCCATTAAAATCACCGAGGAGTACAAATGGAGCTGGGAGTTGGTCAATTAAATCATCTAGTTCCTCTGAATTTACGACATCTTGTGGTGGTAAATACAGGCTGCAAACCGTGATAAGACATGTTACGTGAATTTTCACTGCTACAGCTTGTAGTGTAGTTCTTAGTGGATGTTCTGTACTAGAATATGAGTTTGATGTGAATATACAAACTCCTCCAGATACAGACGCATCACCACCATTATCCTTTCTAAAGCATTGAAACCCACGCAATTTGGTGTTAACAGTGGGCTTCAGGAATGTTTCCTGGAGAGCCACACATGCGGGGTTGTAGCGAGAGATAACAGATTTGACGTCGTCAATTCGAGAACGAAAACCTCGACAATTCCATGAAACAAAGGAAGTCATTTATGGTATGAATGTTATTCACCAGCGGTGCTCATCTGAGTCTCTGATGAATCCTCCAAACTATCAGCATCTGAGGGATACAGTTTTACGGTATCTTCATCCAATGTAAGTCTGGCTTTCCTTTCTGTCAAGGAAGACTTACGAGTGCCTTCTTTTGCAAGTTTTAATTTCTTTGCTTGGGATGCTCTTGATTTTGCAAAAGTTAGTTTTGGCATAACGGTTGAAGATTTTGTTACTTTTGGTTTGGGAGATGGCGTAGTTGAAGGTTGATAAATAGCATCAGTTTGCGTGCAGCAAGATCTGGTGAATTTCTTAGCGACAGTTGCATAGCTAATACCTAGCTGTGGTGTACGTGAGGCGACAATTCGCCGAGCCTCTGGATATGACACATTATTTTTTATTTTAATGGTAGTAATTTCTTTTTCCAACTGCCATGCTGGGCAAGATCGTGAGTAAGCAGGATGGTCGCCTTTGCAGTTGACACAAACCTCCTTAGCATTGCAGGTAACACTATCGTGGCCAACGTCAGCACAACGGGCACATGTAAGTTTACCTCTGCAAGCTATTTTGAATGGCCAAAGCGTTGGCATTGGAAAGCAGCGCAGCGGATTTGGTATATACGCTCTTACAGAACATCTCATATATGCAACTTTTATGTGTTCTGGCAAGTCTGGAGTTGAAAAAGTCAAAATGAGATGTTTTGTGTTGATTGAAACACCATCTCGATTAAGAGTTATTCGTTTGACAGCACAGACTTTTTGAGATTTTAAATTCTCAAGAATTTCATCTGTAGATGTATATATCAGATCTGCCGCAGAAATTACTCCCTTACAGAAGTTTAATGTCATATGAGGCTGCACGATAACGTCAACATTGCCAATTTTTTTAAGTGTTTGTATCAAAATTGCTTGTCTTTCATTAGCAATCTCAACCAATATATCACCAGATCGTATCCTTCTTATGTTTTTCACTTCTCCTAGATAAGAGGAAATACTCTTCTCAATGAGAAATGGTGAGACAAATTGAAAAGAGCCTCCTTCAGTTCTTTTCACAATAAAAATACTTTGCATTGATCATTGATAACTGTTGCTCCTTGGGAGAGAAGAATTTATTGTTTTATCCATATAGTTTGTCAGAAAATTCGGAGACTAGACGGCATCACCCACCACGGAGCCCTACAAAGGGATGCAGCATATCAACTGCAACAATGCTAGTCAGTCCCTATACGCTCACGGTACATCCCTGAAGTGGACTCCACCCTTAACGAGTCACCCAGTAGATGTAGCGATCGCTTGATCCATAAAGCCGATTGATGTGCTGAGGACCGCAACACACCTCCCGTTTACCTGAAGCAGAGACCAAAGCAATGTGTTGGTCTCAGGAGGCCTCAATTATCAGGATCCTCCTTTCCAGGGACACGGGTCTCAACGCACGGCAAACACGTGGGTGATTTAGTCCTCAAGAGTAGCTAATAGCAACAGAGCGGCGAAAGCTACTCAAGGGGAGCCCTCAACCTCTTAGGGGGCAACCACAATGAGGGAGAAAAGGAAGGAAAAGCAGAAGAGTAGAGGAGAGAAGAAAATATAGAAGAGGAAAGATCACTAGGGTACCTCGGGATTGTGACACCCGTGTTTACCTAAAGAAGGTAAACCCCCTGAGGGGCCTGGCGTTGCAAAAGTCAAAATAAGGTGTTTGGTATTTAAGATAATACCATCCCTTTTGATTGTTATTCTTTTCACGGCGCAGACTTTTCGGCTTTTTAAGTTTAGAATTTCATCAGTGGACGTATGATATAAATCCTCCGCAGAAATTACTCCCTGCACAAAATTCTGAAAAGTTGGAAAGTTGCTGAATGTCTGCAGCCAATTCTTGCAGACTTTCACCCTATTTTTGATAATGGGACTAACTGTAGTCTGCTATATTCTTTATTGCACTTTTCTCTAAACCGCAGCTCAAGCACACTGGATAGTATATATATATATATATATATATATACCATCCCTTTTTATTGTTATTCTTTTAACCGCACAGACTTTTTGACTTTTCAAATTGTCAAGAATTTCATCTGTTGACGTGTGGTACAAATCCTCTGCAGAAATTACTCCCTGCACAAAGTTTAATTTCGTATGAGGCTCAACAGTGACTGGTATTTCAGCAAGTTCTTTCATATTCTGTATCATCATTGACTGTTTATCAGAACTGGTTTCAATCAGTAAATTACCCGTTCTTAATTTTTTACAGATTTTACAACACACAAATGAGATACCAATCCCTTTCTCAATCATAAAGGGAGAAACATACTCAAATGATCCTCCAGTTCTTTTTAATTATGAAGAACTTAGCTTCACACATTGGCATTTGTTGCTCCTGAGGGAGTGAGGAGAAATTAGTTCTATTCATATGGAGTGGGATAAAATTCAGGACTAGACGGCACCACCCACCACGGAGCCCTACGAGGGGATACATGTTAACTGTACCAGTGCTAGTCAGTCCCTATACGCTCACAGCACATCCCTGAAGTGGACTCCACCCTTAACGAGTCACCCAGTAGATGTACCGATCGCTTGATCCATAAAGCCGATTGATGTGCTGAGGACCACAACACACCTCCTGTTTACCTGAAGCAGAGGCCAAAGCAATGTGTTGGTCTCAGGAGGCCTCAATTACCAGGATCCTCCTTTCCAGGGACACGGGTCTCCACGCACGGCAAACACGTGGGTGATTTAGTCCTCAAGAGTAGCTAATAGGAAGAGTGGCGAAAGCTACTCAAGGGAGCCTCAACCTCTTACGAGGCAACCACAAGGAGGGAGAAAAGGAAGGAAAAGCAGAAGTATAGAGGAGAGAAGAAAATATAGAAGAGGAAAGATCACTAGGGTACCTCGGGATTGTGACACCCTTGTTTACCTAAACAAGGTAAACCCCCTGAGGGGGTCGGATATTGGGAACAGCAATCAAGCAACCAGAGAGTAGCTTGAATAACTCACAAGAGGTTGGTTGGTTGGTTGGTTTGTTTTTATGGCGCAAGGTCCAGATAAGGACAAGCTGCGCCAATCACAATATATTATACAAGTTTTTTTTACCAATTAAAAACACAAAATAGTAACATAGTTAAAATGTACATTAAAAGTATAAAATACCAATATAGTTAAAATGTATATTAAGGTATAAAATAGAAATATATTTAAAATGCATATTAAAAGAGTGTAAACATACAATATATACATGTATAAAATTAAAAACTTGATATTTAAATAAAATATTTCTAAATCAGATAAAATTCATAAATCCTATGTCTTTTAAAAACGCAAATAAATTGCGATGGGGTGGTTCCCCAAGCAAATCTTCTAATGTTAAAATATTACTATTAAAATATCTAAAACGCTGATGGTTAAAATCTGGGCACACAATTAAAATGTGATATACTGTAAATGGTTCATCACACTTTTCACACCACGGTTGGAGATCACTTAAGATCAAATGTTTGTGGGTGAAACGCGTGTGATGACCAATTCGAAGGCGGGTCAGTCTGACATCTGCGCTTCGTGGAGATAAAACAGATAATGGAATGATGTATGAAAATATGGAATGGAGTTTGTTGCTGACTTGCAGGTCCCAGGATTCTTGCCAAAGAGAATATATGAAATGCTTGAATCCTTTTCTCATGTCCATAGATGGTAATGAAGGCAAAATGGAAGTAGCTGCAGATTTAGCGGCAGCATCAGCTTTCTCATTGCCATCTATACCTATGTGGCTTGGTACCCAACAAAAAATTATCTCAAATCCCTTGTTAGTAAGAGTATCAATTAATTTGAATATCTTAGACACAACTGGATGGCAATTATAGTTGTTATTCCTCAAAGCTTCTAATACACTCATACTGTCAGTGTACACACAGAATTTACGTTCATTTTTAGTTTGTAGTAGCTGAAGTGCTCGGTATAAAGCTGTAGCCTCAGCGGTGAAGATGGAGCAGGATTTATGAAGGCTATAACTGTACGAGGTATCATCAAGATACACTCCACAACCAACTGATCCTGGACATTTGGATCCATCCGTAAATACTGGAGTGTACATAGTATACTGACAGCGATGGAATGAATAAAGCTGTTGAAGAATAGCAATATTTGTGTCTGATTTTTTATTACTTCCAAAGGGATTCAGTACAATAATGTGTGGATCATACCAAGGGGGATATGCGAAAAGGTCGGTAGACTCGATTCGGACATCACAGAGGTCAGAAAGCCAAATAATGGATTTAATACGAGAGAGAAAAGGTTGAATGCTTGATGGTCTAGCATTATATAATCTCTTAAGAGCAGCACTTGGAATCGTGGAACGCAAGGGATGATGAAGTGAGGATATGATTTTTGAATAATAATTAAGAGACAGCTGCATCCGTCGCAGGTCTAATGGCAACTGTTGGCAGATTACATATAGACTCTGGACGGGTGATGTGCGAAAAGCTCCACAGCATATCCTTAAAGCAGTATGGTGAACAGTGTCCAATCTGCGTAAGATGGAGAGTCTAGCTGATCCATAAGCAACACAGCCGTAGTCAATTCGAGATAAAATTACAGACTGATAAATTCTTAGGAGTGATGTGCGATCTGCACCCCAAGATGTATTCGAAAGCACTTTGAGGATGTTAAGCAGTCGCTCACATTTCTTCCGCAGATGTAAAACATGCGGAAGGAAAGTTAACTTCTTGTCAAAAATCACGCCAAGGAATTTTATCTCACTGACCACAGGAATGGGTCTATTATTTATGTGAAGCACAGGATCATTATGGTAGCTAGTTTTCCTACAGAAATGGACACAGCAACTCTTACTAGGAGATATACTAAGACCATTCCGTTCACACCAAGTGGTTAAATTATTTACAGCTGTTTGCAATTGTCTCTCAATTATATTCATGTTTGAACCCTGATATGAAATTTGTAAGTCATCAACATACAAAGTGCCATGAACAGAAGATGGTAATTGATGGAGTATGTCACTGATGAAAAGGTTAAAAGGGTTACGCTTAAAATGCTACCTTGAGGGACACCCTCAGCTTGACTAAAAGTATTGGAAATTGTAGTTCCAACGCGCACTTTAAAAACGCGTGAGGCCAGAAAATTTTGGATAAATATTGGAAGATTACCCTTAAAACCAAGATTATGCAGAGTACGGAGAATACCATAGCGCCATGTACGATCATATGCTTTCTCAATGTCGAAGAAAATTGCAACGAGATGGTTTCTCCTCACGAAAGCATTTCGAATTCGGGATTCTAGATCTACTATGTTATCTATAGTGGATCGTCCTCTTCGAAATCCGCTTTGATGAAGATGTATGCAATTATTCTTCTCTAAGACGTAAATGAGTCTAGCATTGACCATACGCTCAAATGTTTTGCATAAGCAACTCGTAAGAGCTATTGGACGATAACTCAGAGGGTCAGATGAATCTTTTTCCAGGCTTCAATATTGGAATCACTATCGCTTCTCTCCATGAAGTAGGATAAGCATGCTCAGTCCAGATTCTATTAAACAATGAAAGTATGTTTAATAAAGAATCATGATTTAAATGACGGAGCATTTGATACGAGATTCCATCTGGTCCTGGGCTAGTGTCGTTTGCTTTAGCTAAAGCAGACTTCAATTCTGACAGTTCAAAATCACAATTATAGGGTAGATTATGTCGATCATGAAAGCTTAGATGTGTCCGCTCAGCGATTCTTTTAATCCTTAGAAAAGTAGGATTATATGAATCAGAGCTGGAAACACTAGCAAAGGTTTCACCGATGACATTAGCAATATCTACCGCTGAGGAGTGTATTGCAGCTCCAGTTTTTAATACAGGAATGGAATAATCCTGATAAATACCATTGGCTGCTTTAACTTTATTCCATAATTGTTGACTTGTTGCCGATGAATTGATTGACGACACGTAGCGAATCCAAGATTCTCTTCGACTCTGACGTCTAACTTTTCGAGCTTCAGCTTTGGCTTTTTTAAAAGCAACAAGATTCTCCGTAGTAGGGTATCTTCGGAATATATTCCATTGCTTCCTTTGTTTCTTATAGGAGAGTTGACACTTTTCATTCCACCAAGGTTTCCTGTGTTTATGTGGAATGATGGAATTTTTAGGGATAGCAACATCCGCAGCTCTGATTATTGTGTCGGTGACATATTTAACGGCATCATCTATCACATCTGTCTTAACTCTTGTCTCACTGATCACAGCCAATTGCGTGAAAAGTGACCAATCGGCTCGACTGTACACATAATTAGGTGGTTTGTGACACACACTATTACTTCCAGCCTGAGACACGATTAGAGGGAAATGATCACTATTGTAGAGGTCATTTCCAACTTCAAAATTCAGCAATGGCAAGAGTGATGGAGAACATATAGCTAAATCCAGAGAGTGAAATGTCCGTGTAGGTTCGTGGAAATAAGTTTTCTCGTTGGTATTTAGCAGACAGAGGCTATGGTCAGAAATGAACTGCTCTATCTGTCGACCACGAGAATTCGTATCATCACTACCCCACAGAAAATTATGACCGTTAAAATCACCGAGCAATAAAAATGGAGTTGGGAGTTGATCAACCAAGTCATTCAGTTCTTCTGCTTGGATGACATCATTCGGTGGTAAGTAAAGACTACATACTGTTATTAGACATGTGGTGTGGATTCTCACAGCCACGGCCTGGAGTGTAGTTCTTAACTGATGTGCTGTACTGGGGTAATTGTTTGATGTAATTATACAAACTCCACCAGACACAGCAACATCGCCACCATAATCATTTCTAAAGCATTGAAACCCACGCATTTTGGTGACAACAGTGGGCTTCAGGAATGTCTCCTGAGAGCCACACATGCGGGGTTAAAGCAAGAGATAATTGATTTGATGTCATCAATGCGAGACCGAAACCCACGACAATTCCAGGAAACAAAGGAAGTCAGGAATGGAATATATTCTAACCTTTCTCACTGTTACTCATCGTCATCTCTGATGAATCTTCAGAATTGAAGTCATCATCCGATGGATGCAGTTTCACAGTGTCTGCATCCAAACACAGAAGAGCTTTTTTTGTTGTTAAGGAAGACTTTCGAATGCCTTCCTTAGCCAATTTTAATTTCCTCGCCTTTAAGGCTTTTGATTTTGCCAAAGCTGATTTGGCTATTACAGGTGTTGATGATTCCACTGTTTTTTGCTTTAAGAGAAAGCTAGGTGAAGAGACAGAATCTGTTTGGGTGCTGCAAGATCGGGTAACTTTTTTTGCCATAGCTGCGTAACTAACACCAGGAGTTGGAGTGCGGGAACAAACTATGCGACGAGCTTCAATATAGGACACATTGTTCTTGATCTTAATAGTGACAATTTCCTTTTCCTGTTGCCAAACGGGACAAGATCTGGAATATGAAGGGTGGTCTCCTTTGCAGTTGACGCACATTTCTTTGGCTTTGCAGGTAACACTGTCATGCTCGTCAGCTTGGGAGCAGCGAGCGCAAGTAGGTTTTCCTCTGCAAGCCATTTTAGAATGCCCATATCGTTGGCACTGGAAACATCTGAGAGGATTTGGTATATATGGTCGCACTGAGCAACGCATGTAAGCCACTTTGATGTATTTTGGTAAGTCTGGCGTTGCAAAAGTCAAAATAAGGTGTTTGGTATTTAAGATAATACCATCCCTTTTGATGGTTATCCTTTTGACGGCGCAGACTTTCTGGCTTTTTAAGTTGTCAAGAATTTCATCAGTGGACGTATGATACAAATCCTCGGCAGAAATTACTCCTTGCACAAAATTTAGTCTTGCATGTGGCTCTACAGTTACTGGTATGTCAGCTAGGGATTTCATGGTCTGTATTATCATAGCTTGTTTTTCCGATGTGGTTTCAACAAGTAGATTGCCCGTTCTTAATTTTTTTACAGATTTTACAACACCCAAATGAGATACTAATCCCTTCTCAATCAGAAAGGGAGAAACATACTCAAATGATCCTCCAGTTCTTTTAATTATGAAGAACTTCGCTTCACACATTGGCAATTGTTGCTCCCGAGGGAGTGAGGAGAAAGTAGATTTATTCATAAGTGTCAAAATGATATTCAGGGACTAGACGGCACCACCCACCACGGAGCCCTACAAGGATACAGTTTAACTGTACCAGTGCTAGTCAGTCCCTATACGCTCACGTTACATCCCTGAAGTGGACTCCACCCTTAACGAGTCACCCAGTAGATGTACCGATCGCTTGATCCATAAAGCCGATTGATGTGCTGAGGACCACAACACACCTCCCGTTTACCTGAAGCAGAGGCCAAAGCAATGTGTTGGTCTCAGGAGGCCTCAATTACCAGGATCCTCCTTTCCAGGGACACGGGTCTCCACGCACGGCAAACACGTGGGTGATTTAGTCCTCAAGAGTAGCTAATAGCAACAGAGCGGCGAAAGCTACTCAAGGGGAGCCCTCAACCTCTTTCGAGGAAACCACAACGAGGGAGAAAAGGAAGGAAAAGCAGAAGAGTAGAGGAGAGAAGAAAATAAAGAAGAGGAAAGATCACTAGGGTACCTCGGGATTGTGACACCCGTGTTTACCTAAAGAAGGTAAACCCCCTGAGGGGAACTCACAAGAGACACAGACTGAACACTCAACAGATGAAAAAGACCCAACTGGAAAGGAAGGCAAGGGGAAGAATGCCATCGGCAATGGGAAGAATGTCACCAACAATGGGATGAATACCACAATGCCGAAAAAACATACACCCACCAGCGAGGCACCAAAAGTGCAAGGAACGATAAAGGATCACACCCTAAGTTTCAGAGAGAAAAGCAGAGTACATTTTCTCTTTCCTATTATTGACTCTTTATCCTGCACTGAAGAGATGTGTATCAAGATTCTCATCCGACAACTGGACGAACATGAAAAAGTCATTGATGAGACACCTTAAGAGAGATCATCAATTACGAATTGACGACTACATGAATTGGTGCACAATGTGTGGTATCAACATTGGCACCAAGCCATCAAATCACGAATGTTTACATTATATTGGGCCTCACTTAAATAGTGGGAAAACTTATCCCTTCAAGTGCCACATCTGCCAATTCTCTTGTTCCAGGAAATATGGGTTAAATAACCATCTGTATATGCACAGGAATAGGGAATACGCCAAAGAGCAAATAGAGATCAAGAAGATGAGGCACACGGATATCAGAGAAGCTGCAATAAAAGGGCGCTAGCAAATTGTAGGACTGGTAAACGTTCTAACCCCTCCAGTGCCAAAGAGGTTACAAAAACCTGAATTAAGTACTCCAGCTCCCAGACACCCTCAACATCGACAAAGGACACATCCAATAGCTCTCAAGAAGGGAAAAAGTCACCGAGATAGTCAAGGTTGGCACTAAGGCAAGTTACGCACAGATAGCCCAAACACAAGCTAAAAACATCAATAACAACAAGCACGACACCAACAAGCAGTTTAGCAAATCGAATCATCGGGAAAGGGAAGAAAGAGGACCAATAAATGACGAAACCAACAATGATGACATCCTCAAATTGACCTTTCATCAGATGAGGATGATGATGAACTTGGGGAACTCCCATCATCCATGCCGGTAGTGTCACAACAAACGAATACCAAACAGCCCAGTGACACCTGCGTTCTGGAAGAATTCCTGCCCAGAATAGAAGACATCTCACAAATTGAAGACGATGGATTAAAATGGGAGGAGGTGGAAGCACTAATTGAGGACATCAATATAAAGATTGCGGAAGAGGTCAAGCTTCCTGCTCGCACTATTAAATCTTCCTCCACCTATAATTGACATCAACGATCCCAAGCGACCATCTAAAAAGCCTATAAAAGGAACAAAAGAAGGGCCATGAGAACCATCTTTGGATAGAATGCCCTGAGGCCTGCAACATTGCCCCACAGGTAGTTGAAGACCACTTCAGGAAGGTTGGTTGGTTTTTATGGCGCAAGGTCCAGATAAGGACAAGCTGCGCCAATCACAAGACATTATACGCCAGTCTTTTCACCGATTAAAAGTATAAAATAGTAATATAGTTAAAATGTGCATTAAAAGTATAAAATAGAAATATATTTAAAATGTATATTAAAGGTATAAAATAGAAATATAGTAAAAATATATATTAAAAGTATGTAAACATACAATATACACATGTATAAGATTAAAACTTGTGTTTTAATAAAATATTTCAAAATCAGATAAAATTCATAAATCCTATATCTTTTAAAAACGCAAATAAATTGCGATGGGGTGGTTCCCCAAGCAAATCTTTTAATGCTAAAATATTACTATTAAAATATCTAAAACGCTGATGGTTAAAATCTGGGCACACAATTAAAATGTGATATACTGTAAATGGTTCATTACACTTTTCACACCACGGTTGGAGATCACTTAAGATCAAATGTTTGTGGGTGAAACGCGTGTGACCAATTCGAAGGCGAGTCAGTCTGACATCTGCGCTTCGTGGAGATAAAACAGATAATGGAATGATGTATGAAAATAAGGAATGGAGTTTGTTGCTGACTTGCAGGTCCCAGGATTCCTGCCAAAGAGAATATATGAAATGTTTGAATCCTTTTCTCATGTCCATTGATGGTATTGAAGGCAAGATGGAAGTAGCTGCAGATTTAGCGGCAGCATCAGCTTTCTCATTGCCATCTATTCGTATGTGGCTTGGAATCCAACAAAACAGTATCTCAAATCCTTTGTTAGTAAGAGTATCAATTAATTTGAATATCTTAGACACAACTGGATGGCAATTATAGTTGTTATTCCTCAAAGCTTCTAATACACTCATACTGTCAGTGTACACACAGAATTTACGTTCATTTTTAGTTGTTAGCAACTGAAGTGCTCGGTATATAGCCGTAGCCTCAGCGGTGAAGATGGAGCAGGATTTGTGAAGGCTATAACTATAGGAGGTATCATCAAGATAAACTCCACAGCCAACTGATCCTGGACACTTGGATCCATCCGTAAATACTGGAGTGTACATAGTATACTGACAGCGATGGAATGAATAAAGCTGTTGAAGAATAGCAGTATTTGTGTCTGATTTTTTATTTTTTCCAAAGGGATTTAGCACAATAATGTGTGGATTATACCAAGGTGAATGTGCGTAAAGGTCGGTAGACTCGATTCGGACATCACATAGGTCAGACAGCAAAATAATAGATTTAATGCGACAGAGAAAAGGTGGAATGCTTGATGGTCTAGCATTATACAATCTCTTAAGAGCAGCACTTGGAATCGTGGAACGCAAGGGATGATGAGGTGAGGACATTATTTTTGAATAATAATTAAGAGACAGATGCATCCGCCGCAGGTCTAATGGCAACTGTTGGCAGATGACATATAGACTCTGGACGGGTGATGTGCGAAAACCTCCACAGCATATCCTTAAAGCACTATGGTGAACAGTGTCCAATCTGCGTAAGATGGAGAGCCTAGCTGATCCATAAGCAACACAGCCGTAGTCAATTCGAGATAAAATTACAGACTGATAAATTCTTAAGAGTGATGTTCGATCTGCACCCCAAGATGTATTCGAAAGCACTCTGAGGATGTTGAGCAAGCGCTCACATTTCTTCCGCAGGTGTAATACATGCGGAAGGAAAGTTAACTTCTTGTCAAAAATTACCCCGAGGAATTTTATCTCACTGACTACAGGAATGGGTCTATTATTTATGTGAAGCACAGGATCATTATGGATACTAGTTTTCCTACAGAAATGGACACAATAGCTTTTACTAGGAGGTATACAAAGGCCATTCCTTTCACACCAAGTAGTTAACTTATTTACAGCTGTTTGCAATTGTCTCTCAATTATATTCATGTTTGAACCCTGATATGAAATTTGTAAGTCATCAACATACAAAGTGCCATGAACAGAAGATGGTATCTGATGAAGTATGTTATTGATGAAAAGGTTAAAAAGGGTTACGCTTAAAACGCTACCTTGAGGGACACCCTCAGCTTGAGTAAAAGTATTGGAAAGTGTAGTTCCAACACGTACTTTAAAAAACCTAGTGGCTAGGAAATTCTTTATAAATATTGGAAGATTACCCTTAAATCCAAGATTATGCATATTACGGAGAACGCCATAGCGCCACGTACGATCGTATGCTTTCTCAATATCGAAGAAAATTGCAACAAGATGGTTTCTCCTCACGAAAGCATTTCGAATTTGGGATTCCAGATCTACTATGTTGTCAATAGTGGATCGTCCTCTTCGAAATCCGCTTTGTTGAAGGGGTATGCAATTATTCTTCTCTAAGATGTAAATGAGTCTAGCATTGACCATACGCTCAAACGTTTTGCACAAGCAACTCGTGAGAGCTATTGGACGATAACTCAGAGGGTCAGATGAATCTTTGCCAGGTTTCAAAATTGGAATCACTATCGCTTCTCTCCATGAGGTAGGATAAGCATGCTCAGTCCAGATTCTATTAAACAATGAAAGTATGTTTAATAAAGAATCATGATTTAAATGACGGAGCATTTGATACGAGATTCCATCTGGTCCTGGGCTAGTGTCGTTTGCTTTAGATAAAGCAGACGTCAATTCTGAATACTCAAAATCACAATTATAGGGTAGAATATGTCGATCATAAAAGCTTAGAGGTGACCGCTCAGCGATTCTTTTAATCCTTAGAAAAGTAGGATTATACGAATCAGAGCTGGAAACACTAGCAAAGGTTTCACCGATGACATTAGCAATATCTACCGCTGAGGAGTGTATTGCAGCTCGGGTTTTTAATACAGGAATGGAATAATCCTGATAAATACCATTGGCTGCTTTAACTTTCCTCCATAATTGTTTGCTTGTTGTCGTTGAATTGATTGACGACACATAGCGAATCCAAGATTCTCTTTGACTCTGACGTCTAACTCTTCGAGCTTGAGCTTTGGCTTTTTTAAAAGCAACAAGATTCTCCGTAGTAGGGTATCTTCGGAATATATTCCATTGCTTCCTTTGTTTCTTATAAGAGATTTGGCACTTTTCATTCCACCAAGGTTTCCTGTTTTTATGTGGAATGATGGAATTTTTAGGGATATTAACATCCGCAGCTCGGATAACTGTGTCGGTGACATATTTAACGGCATCATCTATCACATCTGTCTTAACTCTTGTTTCGCTAATCACAGCCAATTGCGTGAAAAGTGTCCAATCGGCTCGACTGTACACATAATTAGGTGGTTTGTGACGCACACTATTATTTCCAGCCTGAGACACGATTAGAGGGAAATGATCACTGTTATAGAGGTCATTTCCAACAGCAAAATTCAGTAATGGCAGGAGTGATGGAGAACAAATAGCTAAGTCAAGAGAGTGAAATGTCCGTGATGGTTCGTGGAAATAAGTTTTCTCATCGGTATTCAGCAGACAGAGGCAATTTTCAGATATGAATTGTTCTATCTGACGACCGCGAGAATTCGTATCTTCACTACCCCACAGAGTATTATGGCCATTAAAATCACCGAGGAGTACAAATGGAGCTGGGAGTTGGTCAATTAAATTATCTAGTTCCTCTGAATTTACGACGTCTTGTGGTGGTAAATACAGGCTGCAAACCGTGATAAGACATGTTACGTGAATTTTCACTGCTACAGCTTGTAGTGTAGTTCTTAGTGGATGTTCTGTACTAGAATATGAGTTTGATGTGAATATACAAACTCCTCCAGATACAGACGCATCACCACCATTATCCTTTCTGAAGCATTGAAACCCACGCAGTTTGGTGCTAACAGTGGGCTTCAGGAATGTTTCCTGGAGAGCCACACATGCGGGGTTGTAGCGAGAGATAACAGATTTGACGTCGTCTATTCGAGAACGGAAACCTCGACAATTCCATGAAACAAAGGAAGTCATTAATGGGATGAATGTTATTCACCAGCAGTGCTCATCTGAGTTTCTGATGAATCCTCAAAACTATCTCTATCTGAGGGATAGAGTTTAACAGTATCTTCCTCCAACGCTAGCCTCGCTTTTCTTTCTGTCAAGGAAGACCTACGAACGCCTTCTTTGGCAAGTTTTAATTTTTTTGCTTGAGATGCTCTTGATTTTGCAAGAGTCAGTTTGTAATACAATGGTTGAAGATTTTGTATCATTTGGTTTGGGAGATTGTTTTGTTGAAGGCTCTGAAATACAATCAGTTTGTGTGCAGCAAGACCGAGTTACTTTCTTAGTAGCAGTCGCATAGCTGATACCTGGCTGTGGTGTACGTGCGGCGACAATTCGTCGAGCCTCCGGATAAGACACACTATTTTTGATTTTGACGGAAGTAATTTCTTTTCCAACTGCCATGATGGGCAAGATCGTGAATAGGCAGGATGGTCGCCTTTGCAGTTGACACAAACCTCCTTAGCATTGCAGGTTACGCTATCGTGGCCAACGTCTGAACAACGGGCGCACGTAAGTTGACCTCTGCAAGCTATTTTTGAATGGCCGAATCGTTGGCATTGAAAACAGCGCAGCGGATTTGGAATATACGGCCTCACTGAGCATCTCATATATGCAACTTTAATATGTTGTGGCATAGTTGGAGTGCTAAATGTCAAAATGAGGTGTTTTGTATTAATTGTTACACCATCTCGATTCAGTGTTATCCGTTTCACAGCACATACATTTTGGGATTTTAAATTTTCGAGTATTTCGTCTGTTGATGTATATATGAGGTCTGCTGCAGAAATCACTCCCTTGCAAAAGTTTAATGTTGTGTGGGGCTGTACGACAACATCCACATTACCAATTGATTTGAATGATTGTATTAATATAGCTTGTTTTTCAGAAGCAATCTCAACTAAAATATCTCCTGTTCGTAGCTTACGAATATTTTTCACTTCACCTAGATAGGATGAAATGCTTTTTTAAATTAGAAAAGGCGAGACAAACTGGAAAGAACCACCTTCAGTTCTTTTAACAATGAAAAATTTGGCGTTTAACATTGACATTTGTTGCTCCAAAGGGAGAGAGGAATTTATAGATTTGTTCATATAGTATAGCTTAAAATTCAGGGACTAGACGGCACCACCCACCACGGAGCCCTACGAGGGGATACAGGTTAACTGTACCAGTGCTAGTCAGTCCCTATACGCTCACGGTACATCCCTGAAGTGGACTCCACCCTTAACGAGTCACCCAGTAGATGTACCGATCGCTTGATCCATAAAGCCGATTGATGTGCTGAGGACCACAACACACCTCCCGTTTACCTGAAGCAGAGGCCAAAGCAATGTGTTGGTCTCAGGAGGCCTCAATTACCAGGATCCTCCTTTCCAGGGACACGGGTCTCCACGCACGGCAAACACGTGGGTGATTTAGTTCCCAGGAGTAGCTAATAACAACAGAGCGGCGAAAGCTACTCAAGGGGAGCCCTCAACCTCTTACGAAGCAACCACAATGAGGGAGAAAAGGAAGAAAAAGCAGAAGAGTAGTGGAGAGAGGAAAATAAAGAAGAGGAAAGATCACTAGGGTACCTCGGGATTGTGACACCCGTGTTTACCTAAAGGAGGTAAACCCCCTGAGGGGCCACTTCAGGAAGGTATACAGCGCAAGGGATTACGACCAATCCATACTAGAATCTATATCTGCTGCTCCAGATCAGGTGGATCTATCTCCCTTTTCATGTATGGAAGTTAAAAGAAAATTAAATTCCTGTGCAAACACAAGTCCAGGACCGGATAGAATCACGTACAACCATCTAAAATCAGTTGACCCGGAATGCATTACCATCACGGCTATCTTCAACCTCTGCCTAAAAGCAAAAAGAATTCCGAGTTCATGGAAAGAATCTAGACTCATACTGATTCCTAAGGGTGCCAATCCGGAGGACATCAAAAACTGGCGACCAATTGCACTTTCTAACACCTTGTATAAACTATACTCAGGGTGCATTACAAAAAGGCTAATGACATGACTATCAAGTGCTCAGCTTTTGCCAGAAAGGTTTCATGCCATACAATGGGACATTTGAACATAATTTCATTGTGGACAAACACCTCCATGATGCAAGAATGACCAAGTCAGACGCGCTACTGGCCTCAATCGACTTGTCCAATGCTTTTGGCACTATCCCACACCAAGCTCTGTTTGACATTATAGCCACATATGGTGAGGATTTTGTCAACATCATCAAGGACTTCTACACAAATGCCACGGTTAAAATCTCACTAAGGGATTCTGTCTCAGAACCCATAAGCATCTGTGCAGGGGTCAAACAGGGGGATCCAATTAGTGGCCCGCTGTTTAACATCGCCCTGGACCCAGTCATTAGAAACCTGCAGGGCCCAGCACAGCAGCCAACCTTCCCCACGCAAATTGTCCTGAACAACGACTTAACCACTTGTAGACAAGTCATACTGGGATCCTATACCCAAGAGCCAATCAATGACCTAGAGACCAAATACCAACAGAATGAGGAAGATAGTAGAGATGCTGGAAGACAAGACAATACCCAGAGATCTGATCACGCTACCAACTCAAGTTTTGGAATGCTTGAACAGCTATTATCCACAAACTACGAGCCACACAAGGTTGTTGCCTATGCAGATGACCTAACGTTAATTGCAAACTCCAAGACACAACTGCAAGCATTAATATCAAAAGCACATAGTGAATGCAACAGGTTGAGCCTTGAAATTAATGCGGAAAAATGCTTCACTCTCCATATATCAGGAGTAACCCCGGTTGGAGCTCGAACCACGCTGTTCAAGCTTAACAAAACAGATATTAAAGTACTCCAGAATGCTGAAGGCAAAGAATTTCTAGGTGTGCCAATTGGTCATAGGGTACTTCCTAATAACGCCAAAATCAACAACATCATTGATTTGGCGGATACTATTATGACCTCAAAACTAGCCCCATGGCAGAGATCCCCTCAGGGGGTTTACCTTCTTTAGGTAAACACGGGTGTCACAATCCCGAGGTACCCTAGTGATCTTTCCTCTTCTTTATTTTCTTCTCTCCTCTACTCTTCTGCTTTTTTTCCTTTTCTCCCTCAATGTGGTTGCCTCGTAAGAGGTTGAGGGCTCCCCTTGAGTAGCTTTCGCCGCTCTGTTGCTACTAGCTACTCTTGAGGACAAAATCACCCACGTGTTTGCCGTGCGTGGAGACCCGTGTCCCTGGAAAGGAGGATCCTGGTAATTGAGGCCTCCTGAGACCAACACATTGCTTTGGCCTCTGCTTCAGGTAAACGGGAGGTGTGTTGTGGTCCTCAGCACATCAATCGGCTTTATGGATCAAGCGATCGGTACATCTACTGGGTGACTCGTTAAGGGTGGAGTCCACTTCAGGGATGTACCGTGGTTGGTTGGTTGGTTGGTTGGTTTTTATGGCGCAAGGTCCAGATAAGGACAAACTGCGCCAAACACAAGATAGCTTACACAAGTTTTTTAAACCCATTAAAAGTATAAAATAATAATATAGTTAAAATGTACATTAAAAGTACAAAGTAGAAATGTAGTTAAAATGTATATTAAAAGTATAAAATAGAAATATAGGTAAAATGTATATTAAAGGTATAAAATAGAAATATAGTTAAAATGTATATTAAAAGTTTGTAAACATACAATATACACATGTATAAAATTAAAAATTTTATATTTAAGTAAAATATTTCTAAATCAGATAAAATTCATAAATCCTATGTCTTTTAAAAACGCAAATAGGTTGCAATGGGGTGGTTCCCCAAGCAGATCTTCTAATGTTAAAATGTTACTATTAAAATATCTAAAACGTTGATGGTTAAAATCTGGGCATACAATTAAAATGTGATATACTGTAAATGGTTCATCACACTTTTCACACCATGGTTGAAGATCACTCAAGATCAAATGCTTGTGGGTGAAACGCGTGTGACCAATTCGAAGGCGAGTCAGTCTGACATCTGCGCTTCGTGGAGATAAAACAGATAATGGAATGATGTATGAAAATATGGAATGGAGTTTGTTGCTGACTTGCAGGTCCCAGGATTCCTGCCAAAGAGAATATATGAAATGTTTGACTCCTTTTCTCATGTCTGTTGATGGTATTGAAGGCAAAATAGAAGTAGCTGCAGATTTAGCGGCAGCATCAGCTTTCTCATTGCCCTCTATTCCTATGTGGCTTGGAATCCAACAAAACAGTATCTCAAATCCCTTGTTAGTAAGAGTATCAATTAATTTGAATATTTTAGAGACAACTGGATGGTAATTATTGTTGTTATTCCTCAAAGCTTCTAATACACTCATACTGTCAGTGTACACACAGAATTTACGTTCATTTTTAGTTTGTAGCAGCTGAAGTGCTCGGTATAAAGCCGTAGCCTCAGCGGTGAAGATGGAGCAGGATTTATGAAGGCTATAACTGTACGAGGTATCATCAAGATACACTCCACAACCAACTGATCCTGGACATTTGGATCCATCCGTAAATACTGGAGTGTACATAGTATACTGACAGCGATGGAATGAATAAAGCTGTTGAAGAATAGCAGTATTTGTGTCTGATTTTTTATTACTTCCAAAGGGATTCAGCACAATAATGTGTGGATCATACCAAGGGGGATATGCGAAAAGGTCGGTAGACTCGATTCGGACATCACATAGGTCAGAAAGCAAAATAATGGATTTAATACGAGAGAGAAAAGGTTGAATGCTTGATGGTCTAGCATTATATAATCTCTTAAGAGCAGCACTTGGAATCGTGGAATGCAAGGGATGATGAGGTGAGGACATGATTTTTGAATAATAATTAAGAGACAGCTGCATCCGCCGCAGGTCTAATGGCAATTGGTGGCAAATTACATATAGACTCTGGACGGGTGATGTGCGAAAAGCTCCACAGCATATCCTTAAAGCAGTATGGTGAACAGTGTCCAATCTGCGTAAGATGGAGAGTCTAGCTGATCCATAAGCAACACAGCCGTAGTCAATTCGAGATAAAATTACAGACTGATAAATTCTTAGGAGTGATGTGCGATCTGCACCCCAAGATGTATTCGAAAGCACTTTGAGGATGTTAAGCAGTCGCTCACATTTCTTCCCCAGATGTAAAACATGCGGAAGGAAAGTTAACTTCTTGTCAAAAATCACGCCAAGGAATTTTATCTCACTGACTACAGGAATGGGTCTATTATTTATGTGAAGCACAGGATCATTATGGTAGCTAGTTTTCCTACAGAAATGGACACAGCAACTCTTACTAGGAGATATACTAAGACCATTCCGTTCACACCAAGTGGTTAAATTATTTACAGCTGTTTGCAATTGTCTCTCAATTATATTCATGTTTGAACCCTGATATGAAATTTGTAAGTCATCAACATATAGAGTGCCATGAACAGAAGATGGTAATTGATGGAGTATGTCACTGATGAAAAAGGTTAAAAAGGGTTACGCTTAAAATGCTACCTTGAGGGACACCCTCAGCTTGACTAAAATTATTGGAAATTGTAGTTCCAACGCGCACTTTAAAAACGCGTGAGGCCAGAAAATTTTGGATAAATATTGGAAGATTACCCTTAAAGCCAAGATTATGCAGAGTACGGAGAATACCATAGCGCCATGTACGATCATATGCTTTCTCAACGTCGAAGAAAATTGCAACGAGATGGTTTCTCCTCACGAAAGCATTTCGAATTCGGGATTCTAGATCTACTATGTTATCTATAGTAGATCGTCCTCTTCGAAATCCGCTTTGATGAAGATGTATGCAATTATTCTTCTCTAAGACGTAAATGAGTCTAGCATTGACCATACGCTCAAATGTTTTGCATAAGCAACTCGTAAGAGCTATTGGACGATAACTCAGAGGGTCAGATGAATCTTTTCCAGGCTTCAATATTGGAATCACTATCGCTTCTCTCCATGATGTAGGATAAGCATGCTCAGTCCAGATTCTATTAAACAATGAAAGTATGTTTAATAAAGAATCATGATTTAAATGACGGAGCATTTGATACGAGATTCCATCTGGTCCTGGGCTAGTGTCGTTTGCTTTAGATAAAGCAGACTTCAATTCTGACAGTTCAAAATCACAATTATAGGGTAGAATATGTCGATCATGAAAGCTTAGAGGTGTCCGCTCAGCGATTCTTTTAATCCTTAGAAAAGTAGGATTATATGAATCAGAGCTGGAAACACTAGCAAAGGTTTCACCGATGACATTAGAAATATCTACCGCTGAGGAGTGTATTGCAGCTCCGGTTTTTAATACAGGAATGGAATAATCCTGATAAATACCATTGGCTGCTTTAACTTTCCTCCATAATTGTTTACTTGTTGTCGATGAATTGATTGACGACACGTAGCAAATCCAAGATTCTCTTTGACTCTGACGTCTAACTTTTCGAGCTTCAGCTTTGGCTTTTTAAAAGCAACAAGATTCTCCGTAGTAGGGTATCTTCGGAATATATTCCATTGCTTCCTTTGTTTCTTATAGGAGAGTTGACACTTTTCATTCCACCAAGGTTTCCTGTGTTTATGTGGAATGATGGAATTTTAGGGATAGCAACATCCGCAGCTCTGATTATTGTGTCGGTGACATATTTAACGGCATCATCTATCACATCTGTCTTAACTCTTGTCTCATTGATCACAGCCAATTGCGTGAAAAGTGACCAATCGGCCTGACTGTACACATAATTAGGTGGTTTGTGACACACACTATTACTTCCAGCCTGAGACACGATTAGAGTGGAAATGATCACTATTGTAGAGGTCATTTCCAACTTCAAAATTCAGCAATGGCAAGAGTGATGGAGAACATATAGCCAAGTCCAGAGAGTGAAATGTCCGTGTAGGTTCGTGAAAATAAGTTTTCTCGTTGGTATTCAGCAGACAGAGGCTATGGTCAGAAATGAACTCCTCTATCTGTCGACCACGAGAATTCGTATCATCACTACCCCACAGAAAATTATGACCGTTAAAATCACCGAGCAATAAAAATGGAGTTGGGAGTTGATCAACCAAGTCATTCAGTTCTTCTGCTTGGATGACATCATTCGGTGGTAAGTAAAGACTACATACTGTTATTAGGCATGTGGTGTGGATTCTCACAGCCACGGCCTGGAGTGTAGTTCTTAACTGATGTGCTGTACTGGGGTAATTGTTTGATGTAATTATACAAACTCCACCAGATACAGCAACATCGCCACCATAATCATTTCTAAAGCATTGAAACCCACGCATTTTGGTGACAACAGTGGGCTTCAGGAATGTCTCCTGGAGAGCCACACATGCGGGGTTAAAGCAAGAGATAATTGATTTGATGTCATCAATGCGAGACCGAAACCCACGACAATTCCAGGAAACAAAGGAAGTCAGGAATGGAATATATTCTAACCTTTCTCACTGTTACTCATCGTCATCTCTGATGAATCTTCAGAATTGAAGTCATCATCCGATGGATGCAGTTTCACAGTGTCTGCATCCAAACACAGAAGAGCTTTTTGTTGTTAAGGAAGACTTTCGAATGCCTTCCTTAGCCAATTTTAATTTCCTCGCCTTTAAGGCTTTTGATTTTGCCAAAGCTGATTTGGCTATTACAGGTGTTGATGATTCCACTGTTTTTTGCTTTAAGAGAAAGCTAGGTGAAGAGACAGAATCTGTTTGGGTGCTGCAAGATCGGGTAACTTTTGCCATAGCTGCGTAACTAACACCAGGAGTTGGAGTGCGGGAACAAACTATGCGACGAGCTTCAATATAGGACACATTGTTCTTGATCTTAATAGTGACAATTTCCTTTTCCTGTTGCCAAACGGGACAAGATCTGAATATGAAGGGTGGTCTCCTTTGCAGTTGACGCACATTTCTTTGGCTTTGCAGGTAACACTGTCATGCTCGTCAGCTTGGGAGCAGCGAGCGCAAGTAGGTTTTCCTCTGCAAGCCATTTTAGAATGCCCATATCGTTGGCACTGGAAACATCTGAGAGGATTTGGTATATATGGTCGCACTGAGCAACGCATGTAAGCCACTTTGATGTATTTTGGTAAGTCTGGCGTTGCAAAAGTCAAAATAAGGTGTTTGGTATTTAAGATAATACCATCCCTTTTGATGGTTATCCTTTGACGGCGCAGACTTTCTGGCTTTTAAGTTGTCAAGAATTTCATCAGTGGACGTATGATACAAATCCTCAGCAGAAATTACTCCTTGCACAAAAATTTAGTCTTGCATGTGGCTCTACAGTTATTGGTATGTCAGCTAGGGATTTCATGGTCTGTATTATCATAGCTTGTTTTTCTGATGTAGTTTCAACTAGTAAATTGCCCGTTCTTAATTTTTACAGATTTTACAACACCCAAATGAGATACTAATCCTTCTCAATCAGAAAGGGAGAAACATACTCAAATGATCCTCCAGTTCTTTTAATTATGAAGAACTTCGCTTCACACAGTGGCAATTGTTGCTCCCGAGGGAGGGAGGAGCAAGTAGATTTATTCATAAATTACAAAATAATATTCAGGGACTAGACGGCACCACCCACCACGGAGCCCTACAAGGGGATACAGGTTAACTGTACCAGTGCTAGTCAGTCCCTATACGCTCACGGTACATCCCTGAAGTGGACTCCACCCTTAACAGAGTCACCCAGTAGATGTACCACAATTGATCGCTTGATCCATAAAGCCGATTGATGTGCTGAGGACCACAACACACCTCCCGTTTACCTGAAGCAGAGGCCAAAGCAATGTGTTGGTCTCAGGAGGCCTCAATTACCAGGATCCTCCTTTCCAGGGACACGGGTCTCCACGCACGGCAAACACGTGGGTGATTTAGTTCCCAGGAGTAGCTAATAGCAACAGAGCGGCGAAAGCTACTCAAGGGGAGCCCTCAACCTCTTACGAGGCAACCACACTGAGGGAGAAAAGGAAAAAGCAGAAGAGTAGACGAGAGGAAAGTAAAGAAGAGGACAGATCACTAGGGTACCTCGGGATTGTGACACCCGTGTTTACCTAAAGAAGGTAAACCCCCTGAGGGGAGGGATGTACCGTGAGCGTATAGGGACTGACTAGCACTGGTACAACTAACATGTATCCCCTCGTAGGGCTCCGTGGTGGGTGGTGCCGTCTAGTCCCTGAATTTTCTCCCAATCCATATGAATAAATCAACTTTCTCTTCACTCCCTCGGGAGCAACAAATGCCAATGTCTAATGCTAAATACTTCATTGTGAAAAGAACTGGAGGATCTTTTGAATATGTTTCTCCCTTTCTGATTGAAAAAGGATTAACATCTCATCTAGGAGTAGTGAAATCTGTAAAAAAACTACGAACGGGAAATTTACTTATTGAAACAACATCTGAAAAGCAGGTTGGTTGGTTGGTTGGTTTTTTTATGGCGCAAGGTCCAGATAAGGACAAGCTGCACCAATCACAAGATATTATACCTCAGTTTTCTTTTCATCCATTAAAAGTATAAAATAGAAATATAGTTAAAATATACATAAAAGGTATAAAATAGCAATACAGATAAAATATATAGTAAAAGTATGTAAACATAAAATATACACATGTATAAGATTAAAAACTTGTATTAAAATAAAATATTTCTAAATCAGATAAAATTCATAAATCCTATGTCTTTTAAAAACGCAAATAAATTGCGATGGGGTGGTTCCCCAAGCAGATCTTCTAATGTTAAAATATCACTATTAAAATATTTAAAACGCTGATGGTTAAAATCTGGGCACTCAATTAAAATGTGATATACTGTAAATGGTTCATCACACTTTTCACACCACGGTTGGAGATTGCTTAAGATCAAATGTTTGTGGGTGAAACGCGTGTGACCAATTCGAAGGCGAGTCAGTCTGACATCTGCGCTTCGTGGAGAGAAAACAGATAATGGAATGATGTATGAAAATATGGAATGGAGTTTGTTGCTGACTTGCAGGTCCCATGATTCCTGCCAAAGAGAATATATGAAATGTTTGAATCCTTTTCTCATGTCCATTGATGGTATTGAAGGCAAAATGGAAGTAGCTGCAGATTTAAAGCAGCATCAGCTTTCTCATTGCCATCTATTCCTATGTGACTTGGTACCCAACAAAACAGTATCTCAAATCCCTTGTTAGTAACAGTATCAATTAATTTGAATATCTTAGACACAACTGGATGGCAATTGTAGTTGTTATTCCTCAAAGCTTCTAATACACTCATACTGTCAGTGTACACACAGAATTTACGTTCATTTTTAGTTTGTAGCAGCTGAAGTGCTCGGTATAAAGCCGTAGCCTCAGCGGTGAAGATGGAGCAGGATTTGTGAAGGCTATAACTGTAGGAGGTATTATCAAGATAAACTCCACAGCCAACTGATCCTGGACATTTGGATCCATCCGTAAATACTGGAGTGTACATAGTGTACTGACAGCGATGGAATGAATAAAGCTGTTGAAGAATAGCAGTATTTGTGTCTGATTTTTATTCTTACCAAAGGGATTTAACACAGTAATGTGAGGATTGTACCAAGGTGAATGTGCGTAAAGGTCGGTAGACTCGATTCGGACATCACATAGGTCAGAAAGCAAAATAATGGATTTAATACGAGAGAGAAAAGGTTGAATGCTTGATGGTCTAGCATTATATAATCTCTTAAGAGCAGCACTTGGAATCGTGGAATGCAAGGGATGATGAGGTGAGGACATGATTTTTGAATAATAATTAAGAGACAGCTGCATCCGCCGCAGGTCTAATGGCAATTGGTGGCAAATTACATATAGACTCTGGACGGGTGATGTGCGAAAAGCTCCACAGCATATCCTTAAAGCAGTATGGTGAACAGTGTCCAATCTGCGTAAGATGGAGAGTCTAGCTGATCCATAAGCAACACAGCCGTAGTCAATTCGAGATAAAATTACAGACTGATAAATTCTTAGGAGTGATGTGCGATCTGCACCCCAAGATGTATTCGAAAGCACTTTGAGGATGTTAAGCAGTCGCTCACATTTCTTCCGCAGATGTAAAACATGCGGAAGGAAAGTTAACTTCTTGTCAAAAATCACGCCAAGGAATTTTATCTCACTGACTACAGGAATGGGTCTATTATTTATGTGAAGCACAGGATCATTATGGTAGCTAGTTTTCCTACAGAAATGGACACAGCAACTCTTACTAGGAGATATACTAAGACCATTCCGTTCACACCAAGTGGTTAAATTATTTACAGCTGTTTGCAATTGTCTCTCAATTATATTCATGTTTGAACCCTGATATGAAATTTGTAAGTCATCAACATATAGAGTGCCATGAACAGAAGATGGTAATTGATGGAGTATGTCACTGATGAAAAGGTTAAAAAGGGTTACGCTTAAATGCTACCTTGAGGGACACCCTCAGCTTGACTAAAATTATTGGAAATTGTAGTTCCAACGCGCACTTTAAAAACGCGTGAGGCCAGAAAATTTTGGATAAATATTGGAAGATTACCCTTAAAGCCAAGATTATGCAGAGTACGGAGAATACCATAGCGCCATGTACGATCATATGCTTTCTCAACGTCGAAGAAAATTGCAACGAGATGGTTTCTCCTCACGAAAGCATTTCGAATTGGGATTCTAGATCTACTATGTTATCTATAGTAGATCGTCCTCTTCGAAATCCGCTTTGATGAAGATGTATGCAATTATTCTTCTCTAAGACGTAAATGAGTCTAGCATTGACCATACGCTCAAATGTTTTGCATAAGCAACTCGTAAGAGCTATTGGACGATAACTCAGAGGGTCAGATGAATCTTTTCCAGGCTTCAATATTGGAATCACTATCGCTTCTCTCCATGATGTAGGATAAGCATGCTCAGTCCAGATTCTATTAAACAATGAAAGTATGTTTAATAAAGAATCATGATTTAAATGACGGAGCATTTGATACGAGATTCCATCTGGTCCTGGGCTAGTGTCGTTTGCTTTAGATAAAGCAGACTTCAATTCTGACAGTTCAAAATCACAATTATAGGGTAGAATATGTCGATCATGAAAGCTTAGAGGTGTCCGCTCAGCGATTCTTTTTAATCCTTAGAAAAGTAGGATTATATGAATCAGAGCTGGAAACACTAGCAAAGGTTTCACCGATGACATTAGAAATATCTACCGCTGAGGAGTGTATTGCAGCTCCGGTTTTTAATACAGGAATGGAATAATCCTGATAAATACCATTGGCTGCTTTAACTTTCCTCCATAATTGTTTACTTGTTGTCGATGAATTGATTGACGACACGTAGCAAATCCAAGATTCTCTTTGACTCTGACGTCTAACTTTTCGAGCTTCAGCTTTGGCTTTTTTAAAAGCAACAAGATTCTCCGTAGTAGGGTATCTTCGGAATATATTCCATTGCTTCCTTTGTTTCTTATAGGAGAGTTGACACT
Organism: Latrodectus elegans; assembly: GCA_030067965.1. Lineage (NCBI taxonomy): Eukaryota > Metazoa > Arthropoda > Arachnida > Araneae > Theridiidae > Latrodectus > Latrodectus elegans. The sequence continues at coordinate 12,642,018 of CM057819.1, read as the reverse complement.
TTTCATTCCACCAAGGTTTCCTGTGTTTATGTGGAATGATGGAATTTTTAGGGATAGCAACATCCGCAGCTCTGATTATTGTGTCGGTGACATATTTAACGGCATCATCTATCACATCTGTCTTAACTCTTGTCTCATTGATCACAGCCAATTGCGTGAAAAGTGACCAATCGGCTCGACTGTACACATAATTAGGTGGTTTGTGACACACACTATTACTTCCAGCCTGAGACACGATTAGAGGGAAATGATCACTATTGTAGAGGTCATTTCCAACTTCAAAATTCAGCAATGGCAAGAGTGATGGAGAACATATAGCCAAGTCCAGAGAGTGAAATGTCCGTGTAGGTTCGTGAAAATAAGTTTTCTCGTTGGTATTCAGCAGACAGAGGCTATGGTCAGAAATGAACTCCTCTATCTGTCGACCACGAGAATTCGTATCATCACTACCCCACAGAAAATTATGACCGTTAAAATCACCGAGCAATAAAAATGGAGTTGGGAGTTGATCAACCAAGTCATTCAGTTCTTCTGCTTGGATGACATCATTCGGTGGTAAGTAAAGACTACATACTGTTATTAGGCATGTGGTGTGGATTCTCACAGCCACGGCCTGGAGTGTAGTTCTTAACTGATGTGCTGTACTGGGAGTAATTGTTTGATGTAATTATACAAACTCCACCAGATACAGCAACATCGCCACCATAATCATTTCTAAAGCATTGAAACCCACGCATTTTGGTGACAACAGTGGGCTTCAGGAATGTCTCCTGGAGAGCCACACATGCGGGGTTAAAGCAAGAGATAATTGATTTGATGTCATCAATGCGAGACTGAAACCCACGACAATTCCAGGAAACAAAGGAAGTCAGGAATGGAATATATTCTAACCTTTCTCACTGTTACTCATCGTCATCTCTGATGAATCTTCAGAATTGAAGTCATCATCCGATGGATGCAGTTTCACAGTGTCTGCATCCAAACACAGAAGAGCTTTTTTTGTTGTTAAGGAAGACTTTCGAATGCCTTCCTTAGCCAATTTTAATTTCCTGCCTTTAAGGCTTTTGATTTTGCCAAAGCTGATTTGGCTATTACAGGTGTTGATGATTCCACTGTTTTTTGCTTTAAGAGAAAGCTAGGTGAAGAGACAGAATCTGTTTGGGTGCTGCAAGATCGGGTAACTTTTTGCCATAGCTGCGTAACTAACACCAGGAGTTGGAGTGCGGGAACAAACTATGCGACGAGCTTCAATATAGGACACATTGTTCTTGGATCTTAATAGTGACAATTTCCTTTTCCTGTTGCCAAACGGGACAAGATCTGGAATATGAAGGGTGGTCTCCTTTGCAGTTGACGCACATTTCTTTGGCTTTGCAGGTAACACTGTCATGCTCGTCAGCTTGGGAGCAGCGAGCGCAAGTAGGTTTTCCTCTGCAAGCCATTTTAGAATGCCCATATCGTTGGCACTGGAAACATCTGAGAGGATTTGGTATATATGGTCGCACTGAGCAAACGCATGTAAGCCACTTTGATGTATTTTGGTAAGTCTGGCGTTGCAAAAGTCAAAATAAGGTGTTTGGTATTTAAGATAATACCATCCCTTTTGATGGTTATCCTTTTGACGGCGCAGACTTTCTGGCTTTTTAAGTTGTCAAGAATTTCATCAGTGGACGTATGATACAAATCCTCAGCAGAAATTACTCCTTGCACAAAATTTAGTCTTGCATGTGGCTCTACAGTTATTGGTATGTCAGCTAGGGATTTCATGGTCTGTATTATCATAGCTTGTTTTTCTGATGTAGTTTCAACTAGTAAATTGCCCGTTCTTAATTTTTTTACAGATTTTACAACACCCAAATGAGATACTAATCCCTTCTCAATCAGAAAGGGAGAAACATACTCAAATGATCCTCCAGTTCTTTTAATTATGAAGAACTTCGCTTCACACATTGGCAATTGTTGCTCCCGAGGGAGTGAGGAGAAAGTAGATTTATTCATAAATTACAAAATAATATTCAGGGACTAGACGGCACCACCCACCACGGAGCCCTACAAGGGGATACAGGTTAACTGTACCAGTGCTAGTCAGTCCCTATACGCTCACGGTACATCCCTGAAGTGGACTCCACCCTTAACGAGTCACCCAGTAGATGTACCGATCGCTTGATCCATAAAGCCGATTGATGTGCTGAGGACCACAACACACCTCCTGTTTACCTGAAGCAGAGGCCAAAGCAATGTGTTGGTCTCAGGAGGCCTCAATTACCAGGATCCTCCTTTCCAGGGACACGGGTCTCCACGCACGGCAAACACGTGGGTGATTTAGTTCCCAGGAGTAGCTAATAGCAACAGAGCGGCGAAAGCTACTCAAGGGGAGCCCTCAACCTCTTACGAGGCAACCACACTGAGGGAGAAAAGGAAAAAAAGCAGAAGAGTAGACGAGAGAGGAAAGTAAAGAAGAGGACAGATCACTAGGGTACCTCGGGATTGTGACACCCGTGTTTACCTAAAGAAGGTAAACCCCCTGAGGGGAGGGATGTACCGTGAGCGTATAGGGACTGACTAGCACTGGTACAACTAACATGTATCCCCTCGTAGGGCTCCGTGGTGGGTGGTGCCGTCTAGTCCCTGAATTTTCTCCCAATCCATATGAATAAATCAACTTTCTCTTCACTCCCTCGGGAGCAACAAATGCCAATGTCTAATGCTAAATACTTCATTGTGAAAAGAACTGGAGGATCTTTTGAATATGTTTCTCCCTTTCTGATTGAAAAAGGATTAACATCTCATCTAGGAGTAGTGAAATCTGTAAAAAAACTACGAACGGGAAATTTACTTATTGAAACAACATCTGAAAAGCAGGTTGGTTGGTTGGTTGGTTTTTATGGCGCAAGGTCCAGATAAGGACAAGCTGCGCCAATCACAAGATATTATACCTCAGTTTTCTTTTCATCCATTAAAAGTATAAAATAGAAATATAGTTAAAATATACATAAAAGGTATAAAATAGCAATACAGATAAAATATATAGTAAAAGTATGTAAACATAAAATATACACATGTATAAGATTAAAAACTTGTATTAAAATAAAATATTTCTAAATCAGATAAAATTCATAAATCCTATGTCTTTTAAAAACGCAAATAAATTGCGATGGGGTGGTTCCCCAAGCAGATCTTCTAATGTTAAAATATCACTATTAAAATATTTAAAACGCTGATGGTTAAAATCTGGGCACTCAATTAAAATGTGATATACTGTAATGGTTCATCACACTTTTCACACCACGGTTGGAGATTGCTTAAGATCAAATGTTTGTGGGTGAAACGCGTGTGACCAATTCGAGAGAAAACGAAGTCAGTCTGACATCTGCGCTTCGTGGAGAGAAAACAGATAATGGAATGATGTATGAAAATATGGAATGGAGTTTGTTGCTGACTTGCAGGTCCCATGATTCCTGCCAAAGAGAATATATGAAATGTTTGAATCCTTTTCTCATGTCCATTGATGGTATTGAAGGCAAAATGGAAGTAGCTGCAGATTTAGCGGCAGCATCAGCTTTCTCATTGCCATCTATTCCTATGTGACTTGGTACTCCAACAAAACAGTATCTCAAATCCCTTTGTTAGTAACAGTATCAATTAATTTGAATATCTTAGACACAACTGGATGGCAATTGTAGTTGTTATTCCTCAAAGCTTCTAATACACTCATACTGTCAGTGTACACACAGAATTTACGTTCATTTTTAGTTTGTAGCAGCTGAAGTGCTCGGTATAAAGCCGTAGCCTCAGCGGTGAAGATGGAGCAGGATTTGTGAAGGCTATAACTGTAGGAGGTATTATCAAGATAAACTCCACAGCCAACTGATCCTGGACATTTGGATCCATCCGTAAATACTGGAGTGTACATAGTGTACTGACAGCGATGGAATGAATAAAGCTGTTGAAGAATAGCAGTATTTGTGTCTGATTTTTTATTCTTACCAAAGGGATTTAACACAGTAATGTGAGGATTGTACCAAGGTGAATGTGCGTAAAGGTCGGTAGACTCGATTCGGACATCACATAGGTCAGAAAGCAAAATAATGGATTTAATACGAGAGAAAAGGTTGAATGCTTGATGGTCTAGCATTATATAATCTCTTAAGAGCAGCACTTGGAATCGTGGAATGCAAGGGATGATGAGGTGAGGACATGATTTTTGAATAATAATTAAGAGACAGCTGCATCCGCCGCAGGTCTAATGGCAATTGGTGGCAAATTACATATAGACTCTGGACGGGTGATGTGCGAAAAGCTCCACAGCATATCCTTAAAGCAGTATGGTGAACAGTGTCCAATCTGCGTAAGATGGAGAGTCTAGCTGATCCATAAGCAACACAGCCGTAGTCAATTCGAGATAAAATTACAGACTGATAAATTCTTAGGAGTGATGTGCGATCTGCACCCCAAGATGTATTCGAAAGCACTTTGAGGATGTTAAGCAGTCGTCACATTTCTTCCGCAGATGTAAAACATGCGGAAGGAAAGTTAACTTCTTGTCAAAAAATCACGCCAAGGAATTTTATCTCACTGACTACAGGGATGGGTCTATTATTTATGTGAAGCACAGGATCATTATGGTAGCTAGTTTTCCTACAGAAATGGATACAGCAACTCTTAGTAGGAGATATACTAAGACCATTCCGTTCACACCAAGTGGTTAAATTATTTACAGCTGTTTGCAATTGTCTCTCAATTATATTCATGTTTGAACCCTGATATGAAATTTGTAAGTCATCAACATACAAAGTGCCATGAACAGAAGATGGTAATTGATGGAGTATGTCACTGATGAAAAGGTTAAAAAGGGTTACGCTTAAAACGCTACCTTGAGGGACACCCTCAGCTTGACTAAAAGTATTGGAAATTGTAGTTCCAACGCGCACTTTAAAAACGCGTGAGGCCAGAAAATTTTGGATAAATATTGGAAGATTACCCTTAAAACCAAGATTATGCAGAGTACGGAGAATACCATAGCGCCATGTACGATCATATGCTTTCAACGTCGAAGAAAATTGCAACGAGATGGTTTCTCCTCACGAAAGCATTTCGAATTCGGGATTCTAGATCTACTATGTTATCTATAGTGGATCGTCCTCTTCGAAATCCGCTTTGATGAAGATGTATGCAATTATTCTTCTCTAAGACGTAAATGAGTCTAGCATTGACCATACGCTCAAATGTTTTGCATAAGCAACTCGTAAGAGCTATTGGACGATAACTCAGAGGGTCAGATGAATCTTTTCCAGGCTTCAATATTGGAATCACTATCGCTTCTCTCCATGAAGTAGGATAAGCATGCTCAGTCCAGATTCTATTAAACAATGAAAGTATGTTTAATAAAGAATCATGATTTAAATGACGGAGCATTTGATACGAGATTCCATCTGGTCCTGGGCTAGTGTCGTTTGCTTTAGCTAAAGCAGACTTCAATTCTGACAGTTCAAAATCACAATTATAGGGTAGAATATGTCGATCATGAAAGCTTAGATGTGTCCGCTCGGCGATTCTTTTAATCCTTAGAAAAGTAGGATTATATGAATCAGAGCTGGAAACACTAGCAAAGGTTTCACCGATGACATTAGCAATATCTACCGCTGAGGAGTGTATTGCAGCTCCGGTTTTTAATACAGGAATGGAATAATCCTGATAAATACCATTGGCTGCTTTAACTTTCCTCCATAATTGTTTACTTGTTGTCGATGAATTGATTGACGACACGTAGCGAATCCAAGATTCTCTTTGACTCTGACGTCTAACTTTTCGAGCTTCAGCTGGCTTTTTAAAAGCAACAAGATTCTCCGTAGTAGGGTATCTTCGGAATATATTCCATTGCTTCCTTTGTTTCTTATAGGAGAGTTGACACTTTTCATTCCACCAAGGTTTCCTGTGTTTATGTGGAATGATGGAATTTTTAGGGATAGCAACATCCGCAGCTCTGATTATTGTGTCGGTGACATATTTAACGGCATCATCTATCACATCTGTCTTAACTCTTGTCTCACTGATCACAGCCAATTGCGTGAAAAGTGACCAATCGGCTCGACTGTACACATAATTAGGTGGTTTGTGACACACACTATTACTTCCAGCCTGAGACACGAGTAGAGGAAATGATCACTATTGTAGAGGTCATTTCCAACTTCAAAATTCAGCAATGGCAAGAGTGATGGAGAACATATAGCTAAGTCCAGAGAGTGAAATGTCCGTGTAGGTTCGTGAAATAAGTTTTCTCGTTGGTATTTAGCAGACAGAGGCTATGGTCAGAAATGAACTGCTCTATCTGTCGACCACGAGAATTCGTATCATCACTACCCCACAGAAAATTATGACCGTTAAAATCACCGAGCAATAAAAATGGAGTTGGGAGTTGATCAACCAAGTCATTCAGTTCTTCTGCTTGGATGACATCATTCGGTGGTAAGTAAAGACTACATACTGTTATTAGACATGTGGTGTGGATTCTCACAGCCACGGCCTGGAGTGTAGTTCTTAACTGATGTGCTGTACTGGGGTAATTGTTTGATGTAATTATACAAACTCCACCAGACACAGCAACATCGCCACCATAATCATTTCTAAAGCATTGAAACCCACGCATTTTGGTGACAACAGTGGGCTTCAGGAATGTCTCCTGGAGAGCCACACATGCGGGGTTAAAGCAAGAGATACTTGATTTGATGTCATCAATGCGAGACCGAAACCCACGACAATTCCAGGAAACAAAGGAAGTCAGGAATGGAATATATTCTAACCTTTCTCACTGTTACTCATCGTCATCTCTGATGAATCTTCAGAATTGAAGTCATCATCCGATGGATGCAGTTTCACAGTGTCTGCATCCAAACACATAAGAGCTTTTTGTTGTTAAGGAAGACTTTCGAATGCCTTCCTTAGCCAATTTTAATTTCCTCGCCTTTAAGGCTTTTGATTTTGCCAAAGCAGATTTGGCTATTACAGGTGTTGATGTTTCCACTGTTTTTGCTTTACGAGAAAGCTAGCTGAAGAGACAGAATCTGTTTGGGTGCTGCAAGATCGGGTAACTTTTGCCACAGCTGCGTAACTAACACCAGGAGTTGGAGTGCGGGAACAAACTATGCGACGAGCTTCAATATAGGACACATTGTTCTTGATCTTAATAGTGACAATTTCCTTTTCCTGTTGCCAAACGGGACAAGATCTGAATATGAAGGGTGGTCTCCTTTGCAGTTGACGCACATTTCTTTGGCTTTGCAGGTAACACTATCATGCTCGTCAGCTTGGGAGCAGCGAGCGCAAGTAGGTTTTCCTCTGCAAGCCATTTTAGAATGCCCATATCGTTGGCACTGGAAACATCTGAGAGGATTTGGTATATATGGTCGCACTGGAGCAACGCATATAAGCCACTTTGATGTATTTTGGTAAGTCTGGCGTTGCAAAAGTCAAAATAAGGTGTTTGGTATTTAAGATAATACCATCCCTTTTGATTGTTATCCTTTTGACAGCGCAGACTTTCTGGCTTTTAAGTTGTCAAGAATTTCATCAGTGGACGTATGATACAAATCCTCAGCAGAAATTACTCCTTGCACAAAATTTAGTCTTGCATGTGGCTCTACAGTTACTGGTATGTCAGCTAGGGATTTCATGGTCTGTATTATCATAGCTTGTTTTTCTGATGTAGTTTCAACTAGTAAATTGCCCGTTCTTAATTTTTATACAGAATTTACAACACCCAAATGAGATACTAATCCTTCTCAATCAGAAAGGGAGAAACATACTCAAATGATCCTCCAGTTCTTTTAACTATGAAGAACTTCGCTTCACACATTGGCAATTGTTGCTCCCGAGGGAGTGAGGAGAAAGTAGATTTATTCATAAGTGTCAAAATGATATTCAGGGACTAGACGGCACCACCCACCACGGAGCCCTACAAGGGGATACAGGTTAACTGTACCAGTGCTAGTCAGTCCCTTTATACGCTCACGGTACATCCCTGAAGTGGACTCCACCCTTAACGAGTCACCCAGTAGATGTACCGATCGCTTGATCCATAAAGCCGATTGATGTGCTGAGGACCACAACACACCTCCCGTTTACCTGAAGCAGAGGCCAAAGCAATGTGTTGGTCTCAGGAGGCCTCAATTACCAGGATCCTCCTTTCCAGGGACACGGGTCTCCACGCACGGCAAACACGTGGGTGATTTAGTCCTCAAGAGTAGCTAATAGCAACAGAGCGGCGAAAGCTACTCAAGGGGAGCCCTCAACCTCTTACGAGGCAACCACACTGAGGGAGAAAAGGAAGAAAAGCAGAAGAGTAGACGAGAGAGGAAAGTAAAGAAGAGGACAGATCACTAGGGTACCTCGGGATTGTGACACCCGTGTTTACCTAAAGAAGGTAAACCCCCTGAGGGGTCTGAAAAGCAGGCTCTGATGATACAAAGTATGAAATTACTTGTTGACATACCTGTCACGGTAGAGCCTCATTCTAGACTAAATTTTGTACAGGGAGTAATTTCTGCAGAGGATTTGTATCATACGTCCACTGATGAAATTTTAGACAACTTACAAAGCCAAAAAGTCTGCGCTGTCAAAAGAATAACAATCAAAAGGGATGGTATTATATTAAATACCAAACACCTTATTTTGACTTTTGCAACGCCAGACTTGCCACAGTACATCAAAGTGGCTTACATGCGTTGTTCAGTGCGACCGTATATCCCGAATCCTCTCAGATGTTTCCAGTGCCAACGCTATGGACATTCTAAAATGGCTTGCAGAGGGAAACCTACTTGCGCTCACTGTTCTCAAGTTGACGACCATGATAGTACTACCTGCAAAGCCAAAGAAATGTGTGTCAACTCTAAAGGTGACCACACCTCTTATTCTAGATCTTGTCCCGTTTGGCAACTGGAAAAAGAAATTGTCACCTTCAAAATTAAAAACAATGTCTCCTATGCAGAAGCTCGTCGCACAGTTAGTTCCAGAACTCCCACTCCTGGTGTCAGTTATGCAACTATGACAAAAAAAGTGACCCGATCCTCCAGCACCCAAACAGAAACAAATTCTGTTTCTACAGTTAACTTGCTCCCTAAACAAAAAAACACAGAAGCACCTACAACTGTAATTGCCAAATCAGCTTTGGCAAAATCAAAAGCCTTGAAGGCTAGGAAATTAAAAATAGCTAAAGAAGGCGTTCGGAAGCCTTCGTTAACAGCAAAGAAAAGCTCTTCTGTGTTTGGATGCAGACACTGTCAAGCTGCATCCATCAGATGATGATTTCAATTCTGAAGACTCATCTGAAATGACCATAAGCAACAGTGATAAAGGTTAGAATATATTCCATTCGTGACTTCCTTTGTTTCCTGGAATTGTCGCGGTTTTGTTCTCGCTTTGATGACATCAAATCCATCATCTCTCGCTTTAACCCCGCATGTGTGGCTCTCCAGGAGACATTCCTGAAGCCCACTGTTGTCACCAAACTGCGTGGGTTTCAGTGCTTCAGAAAGGATAATGGTGGTGATGCTGCTGTGTCTGGTGGAGTGTGTATAATTACATCAAACAATTACCCCAGTACAGCACATCAGTTAAGAACTACACTCCAGGCCGTGGCTGTGAGAATCCACACCACATGTCTAATAACAGTATGTAGTCTTTACTTACCACCGAATGATGTCATCCAAGCAGAAGAACTGAATGACTTGGTTGATCAACTCCCAACTCCATTTTTATTGCTCGGTGATTTTAACGGTCATAATTTTCTGTGGGGTAGTGATGATACGAATTCTCGTGGTCGACAGATAGAGCAGTTCATTTCTGACCATAGCCTCTGTCTGCTAAATACCAACGAGAAAACTTATTTTCACGGACCTACACGGACATTTCACTCTCTGGACTTAGCTATATGTTCTCCATCACTCTTGCCATTGCTGAATTTTGAAGTTGGAAATGACCTCTACAATAGTGATCATTTCCCTCTAAACGTGTCTCAGGCTGGAAGTAATAGTGTGTGTCACAAACCACCTAATTATGTGTACAGTCGAGCCGATTGGACACTTTTCACGCAATTGGCTGTGATCAGTGAGACAAGAGTTAAGACAGATATGATAGATGATGCCGTTAAATTTGTCACCGACACAATAATCAGAGCTGCGGATGTTGCTATCCCTAAAAATTCCATCATTCCACATAAACACAGGAAACCTTGGTGGAATGAAAAGTGTCAACTCTCCTATAAGAAACAAAGGAAGCAATGGAATATATTCCGAAGATACCCTACCACGGAGAATCTTGTTGCCTTTAAAAAAGCCAAAGCTGAAGCTCGAAAAGTTAGACGTCAGAGTCAAAGAGAATCTTGGATTCGCTACGTGTCGTCAATCAATTCATCGACAACAAGTAGACAATTATGGAGGAAAGTTAAAGCAGCCAATGGTGTTTATCAGGATTATTCCATTCCTGTATTAAAAACCGGAGCTGCAATACACTCCTCAGCGGTAGATATTGCTAATGTCATCGGTGAAACCTTTGCTAGTGTTTCCAGCTCTGATTCATATAATCCTACTTTTCTAAGGATTAAAAAGAATCGCTGAGCGGACACCTCTAAGCTTTCATGATCGACATATTCTACCCTATAATTGTGATTTTGAACTGTCAGAATTGAAGTCTGCTTTATCTAAAGCAAACGACACTAGCCCAGGACCAGATGGAATCTCGTATCAAATGCTCCGTCATTTAAATCATGATTCTTTATTAAACATACTTTCATTGTTTAATAGAATCTGGACTGAGCATGCTTATCCTACTTCATGGAGAGAAGCGATAGTGATTCCAATATTGAAGCCTGGAAAAGATTCATCTGACCCTCTGAGTTATCGTCCAATAGCTCTTACGAGTTGCTTATGCAAAACATTTGAGCGTATGGTCAATGCTAGACTCATTTACGTCTTAGAGAAGAATAATTGCATACATCTTCATCAAAGCGGATTTCGAAGAGGACGATCCACTTATAGATAACATAGTAGATCTAGAATCCCGAATTCGAAATGCTTTCGTGAGAGAAACCATCTCGTTGCAATTTTCTTCGACGTTGAGAAAGCATATGATCGTACATGGCGCTATGGTTTTCCGTACTCTGCATAATCTTGGCTTTAAGGGTAATCTTCCAATATTTATCCAAAATTTTCTGGCCTCACGCGTTTTTAAAGTGCGCGTTGGAACTACAATTTCCAATACCTTTAGTCAAGCTGAGGGTGTCCTCAAGGTAGCATTTTAAGCGTAACCCTTTTAACCTTTTCATCAGTGACATACTCCATCAATTACCATCTTCTGTTCATGGCACTTTGTATGTTGATGACTTACAAATTTCATATCAGGGTTCAAACATGAATATAATTGAGAGACAATTGCAAACAGCTGTAAATAATTTAACGACGTGGTGTGAACGGAATGGTCTTAGTATATCTCCTAGTAAGAGTTGCTGTGTCCATTTCTGTAGGAAAACTAGCTACCATAATGATCCTGTGCTTCACATAAATAATAGACCCATTCCTGTAGTCAGTGAGATAAAATTCCTTGGCGTGATTTTTGACAAGAAGTTAACCTTCCTTCCGCATGTTTTACATCTGCGGAAGAAATGTGAGCGACTGCTTAACATCCTCAAAGTGCTTTCGAATACATCTTGGGGTGCAGATCGCACATCACTCCTAAGAATTTATCAATCTGTAATTTTATCTCGAATTGACTACGGCTGTGTTGCTTATGGATCAGCTAGACTCTCCATCTTACGCAGATTGGACACTGTTCACCATACTGCTTTAAGGATATGCTGTGGAGCTGCACATCACCCGTCCAGAGTCTATATGTAATTTGCCACCAATTGCCATTAGACCTGCGGCGGATACAGCTGTCTCTTAATTATTATTCAAAAATAATGTCCTCACCTCATCATCCCTTACGTTCCACGATTCCAAGTGCTGCTCTTAAGAGATTATATAATGCTAGACCATCAAGCATTCAACCTTTTCTCTCTCGTATTAAATCTAATATTTTGCTTTCTGACCTATGTGATGTCCGAATCGAGTCTCACCGACCTTTTCGCACATCCTCCTTGGTATAATCCACACATTATTGTGCTAAATCCCTTTGGTAAGAATAAAAAATCAGACACAAGTACTGCTATTCTTCAACAGCTTTATTCATTCCATCGCTGTCAGTACACTATTTACACTCCAGTATTTACGGATGGATCCAAATGTCCAGGATCAGTTGGCTGTGGAGTTTATCTTGATGATACCTCCTACAGTTATAGCCTTCACAAATCCTGCTCCATCTTCACCGCTGAGGCTACGGCTATATACCGAGCACTTCAGCTGCTACAAACTAAAAATGAACGTAAATTCTGTGTGTACACTGACAGTATGAGTGTATTAGAAGCTTTGAGGAATAACAACTATAATTGCCATCCAGTTGTGTCTAAAATATTCAAATTAATTGATTCAGTTACTAACAAGGGATTTGAGATACTGTTTTGTTGGATTCCAAGCCACATAGGAATAGAAGGCAATGAGAAAGCTGATGCTGCCGCTAAATCTGCAGCTACTTCCATTTTGCCTTCAATACCATCAATGGACATGAGAAAAGGATTCAAACATTTCATATATTCTCTTTGGCAGGAATCCTGGGACCTGCAAGTCAGCAACAAACTCCATTCCATATTTTCATACATCATTCCATTATCTGTTTTATCTCCACGAAGCGCAGATGTCAGACTGACTCGCCTTCGAATTGGTCACACGCGTTTCACCCACAAACATTTGATCTTAAGTGATCTCCTACCGTGGTGTGAAAAGTGTGATGAACCATTTACAGTATATCACATTTTAATTGTGTGTTTAGATTTTAACCATCAGCGTTTTAGATATTTTAATAGTAATATTTTAGCATTAGAAGATTTGCTTGGGGAACCACCCCATCGCAATTTATTTGCGTTTTTAAAAGACATAGGATTTATGAATTTTATCTAATTTAGAAATATTTTATTTAAATACAAGTTTTTAATCTTATACATGTGTATATTGTATGTTTACATATTTTAATATATATTTTAACTATATTGCTATTTTATACTTTTTATAAACATTTAAACGATATTTCTATTTTATACTTTTTATGTACATTTTAACTATATTTCTATTTTATGCTTTTAATTAATAAAAAAAACTTGTGTATAATATCTTGTGTTTGGCGCAGCTTGTCCTTACCTGGACCTTGCGCCATAAAAACCAACCAACCAACCAACCAACCAACCAACCCATGGCAGAGATTAGATGCGCTCAAGACCTTTCTATACCCAGCATTACTCTTTGATATGCGAAACGGGATATATGCAAAATCCACCTGGGATAAAGTAGACCACCATATTCGACCACTGGTGAGGCAATGTCTAAACCTACCTGACAACTCATCAGTAGGGTATTTGCATGGCCAGACGAAAGCTGGAATGATTGGTATCCCGGTAGCAAGTGAAGACTCTGATACTGCGTTGATTGATGGGGCCTTCAAACTACTGACCTCCCCTGACTTAGTCGTCCAAAGATTGGCTTGGCTAGACCTAAAGTCAACCATAGAGGGAAGATATAAAAGACCAACGGAGTGGGCTGACTACACCACCTTCCTCTCAAGCTTCATCACGCAGGAAGACAAAATCTCCACCAATAAGATCTCCAACATCTGGACAAAAGCCAGAACTGCCTCAAAAAGACTAGGCATATGGTGGGAGTTTGGCGAGGACACCATCACACTACGTCATGATGATTTCACCCTCAATGGAGGCATGAGAAGTGTGTTCAGAAAATTAAGGAATGTATATAGGGACAAATACACTGAAACACTCATGAACCTCCCAAATCAGGGCAAAACTATGGAGTGCGTGGCGGCATCAGACGCAAGTTCCCATTTCATTAAGGAAGGGGACTTCACTAGATTCGCGGAATGGAAATTTATACATCGGGCCAGGCTGAACTTAGTTCCACTGAATGGCACGATGAGATGGAACACCAACCACAGGGAAAAGAACCGTAACTGCAGAAGGTGTGGCTACATTTCCGAAACACTCCCCCATGTTGTAGGACACTGCATGCGACACTCACCATTATATCAAGCTAGGCACAACGCTATTGTGAACAGAATCAAACAGGCTGCTAGCAAAAGCTTTGAGATAATTGGTGAAAACACAAGAATAAGTGATGCACCTGAAAACCTGAGGCCCGACCTGGTGATTAAAAAGGGAGATAAGGCATACATAATTGATATATGTTGCCCTTTCGACAATCGACTGGAAAGCTTCAGGCTGGCACGCGCCAATAAAATTGAAAAATACCAACCTGTTAAGCATGCTTTACAGAAAAAATTCAAAAATGTGGAAGTACATGCCATAATCTGTGGTGCCCTTGGTTCTTGGGACATTAGCAACGAACCAATAATATCTAAAATCTGCTCACAGAATTATGCTAAGCTGATGCGTCGATTAATAGTTAGTGACAATATAAGAGCATCAAGAAACATATACATCGAACACATAACTGATGTCCCGCAACAGAAGTGAAATATCTCAAAATGTATTGTAATGTCCCATCTATTGTCAAATGTATTTTTATCCCATTTATTGTCTTCTATTGTATATTGCATATTATTTTGTATAATTAATAAAATTATTCCGCGCTAACAGATTTTTGGAAACGTAGGGATGTAATTTAGCATAATGTTTGCTGAGGTTCCTAGACAAAGCTATACACACCAATGAGTAAGGGCAGTGAGTCAACTTTACCTGCTTGGCAAATATGATCTGATTATTACTCCTAATAATGGTTCCTGTAGTTGAGTCTAGTCCCCCATTTATTTTATTAAGCTTTTTTCATTTATAAGTCAATAAAATTAATTTAAAATAAGCTACCAAATTTTAATTAGTCTTTTCATACTTAATAAATATTCAAAATCTTTTCATTAACGTTTAAGAAAAAGTTATTTTTATTAATGCTAGATTTTCTTAATATTATCTCCCGCCTAGGATGAGGATATCCTCTGAGGCTGCTTACTCCAAAAATCTGTTCTTATCAGCTTAATGGCCTTTATGCTGTTCTTTGAATAGTTAGGGATTTTGCTGATAGTACGAACGGAGGGTTTCCGACTTTTTTATAAGTGGGAAATCGCGGGTCTTCACTGCCCTACACATTCTTGATCTCTGCTGAAAAGTGAAAAGTGTCCTACTTGGCTTTGGGAGTTTGTTCCGCGTTTGCCGAGCGTGGCCTATGGGGGTCCCATAGACGCTAAAACACCCATCGACATGTAGTAGCGCGGTTAATCCGAGCTCTACCGCGCTCCCTACTCTGGTGCTGCTTGCTTTCGCAAGACGGTAAGTATGCCCTGCCAGGTAGCCTTGACTGTGGGGACTCAGCCGCAAATTCAATTTGCGTGGACGCTTTGCCCATGTGCTCATGGGTGTCCATGGCTGATAATCCTCCGGTTAAACAACGATGCCGCCTTAATCCTAAGTTTAGGGGCGTGTATCGGGGCCGTTAGGACTTGGCAGGTTACTTCACAGAGGCATTGGAAGTAGGAGGGGACTATCTGAAGTTGGAAGATAGGCGACAAAGTGTGTCCGACGGAGGAAACTCCGGCACGAGCTGTAACGATATCTTCCCTCTGACGACGCCACCCTCACCGGTTAGGACCAATGCCTGCAGGGACTTCATGAACTTCTCAGAGTGTTAGGAGGAGGTTCGTAGGGAAACGCCCTCTCCCAGGAGCTCAGGCCAGCTTTGCTGCACTGGATACGTCTCCAGTCTCTCAGTTGGTACTCTCAGTAGGCGGAGCTTTTGGGCTTTCTTCGATACTTTGACTTTGGCAGAATTAGCTCTTCTCTCGGTGAGCTCAGGCTGGCTTTGAGCATTCTGGAATTGTTTCCACACTCCTAGTCAGTACTCTCGGTCTGAGGGAAGACTAAGTCCATGAAACGCCTCCCGAAGGTGCTCAGGCTGGCCTTAAGCATATTCTGGAGATGTCTCCGGACTTCTGGTCAGTACTCACTGTGGGTGGAGCTGAATCTGCGGTGTTCAGGCTCTCTTCGAGCTATTTGGGAATCTTCCCGGTCTCGTTGAGTGGCACTCACCGTTTTGTCTGATAGCTTTCTGGATGGGGACTTTGTCTCCAGAAGGTGACTGTTGGACAGCGTCAGATTCCGTTTCATGAAAGTCTCTCACGTTCCACTCGTACCTCTGTACAATCAGCGTGTTGTAGACTGCCAGAGATATACACCCACTCCCGAGATGTTATGTCGTTTACTGGAAGTGGACTTTCGTCCAGAGTACAGGAAAGGGCCTCTGACTTATGTGTAGGAGGAGCTGTTTGGTGTCTTCTTCGTAGTCTGTAGTTACTCAACTACAGATTAGGGACCTTTTCTCCAATATCTGAGTCCAATGCTATGATTCTTATCTGGCTTGGACGTGAGTAGGTGTATTGGACGGTAGATAAATTAGCTAGGATAAATGAACTGACTAGGTCAAATTTTAAAATTTTATAATCAGTTCAATACCAGATTGT
Organism: Latrodectus elegans; assembly: GCA_030067965.1. Lineage (NCBI taxonomy): Eukaryota > Metazoa > Arthropoda > Arachnida > Araneae > Theridiidae > Latrodectus > Latrodectus elegans. Next base: position 12,625,401 of record CM057819.1, on the reverse strand, counting down.
TCATTTCTGATTCTGGTCTTTCTCTTTGCCAGTTCGTTAACGGACACACTGGCTGGCCAATTCTACTAGGTAGTTGATTTAATTCTAAGTTTAAAAAGAAAAAACTGAGTAAGCACAAGGATATTCAAAACAACTAATTAAAATTTCTGATATCCAGCTCCCACTAAAGTAAACTCTCTTTTATTCTTATTCCAAATTATCTTTCTGGCCTGCTCTCTTTCTTCGGATATCAGTCTTGTTCCTAACCAATTTCATAACTTTATTGTTAAAACAATAATTAGCAAATGCTAAGACTTGTGCCCAAAACTATTGATTGAATTAACTATTTTAGTATTACATCATTTTGTGTTCCTTACCTTTCTTGCGATCGCAATATATGCCGTTTTGGAGTGGGGACACAAGAGCGATTATTTTCTTTCAGCCTTCTTCTTGAAGTGATTATTCCTAACCCCTGGTGAACTCTCAATCATCTAGTGACTATTTCCTCTTTTAAGTATGGAGCCTAACTGTGACTTTCCAAATTTAACTGATGGTGAAGACTTAAATTGTAATGATTTCAGTGACTTTGATTCACCTATTGGTTTTCGGACTAGAGCGGCGATGCTCAATCCTCCTAGACAATGTCAAGTTTGTAATAAACATTTTACTAGTAAATCCAAACTAAAGCGACACCTGCGAAAACACTCTGATTGTGAATTAAACTCTGATGCTGCCCAATGCACTATTGGAGGGGAAACTGACCAGAACAAATCTCAATCTGTCTCTAACAATCCTGGTTCTGACCATGTAAAACTGACGCCTAAAGGAGATGATGAACCAACTGAACCTCAGAATTGTGACCCTATTGCTGACATATACGACGTCAATTCTGTTGAAAATGGGACTCTTTGCTGGTCACTTGTTCCATTTGTTCCATTGCCTAATAGCATAAGCGAAAATCAAGACCTACTATGTGATACCACTAATGATCCCACTAAACTGACACAACAACCTGATTTAACTTCCATCATTTCAAAATCAAGTGACAGGGAAAGTTCTGATGAGAGAACTGCCAACCTATTCTGTGGTGTGTGCAACCTTTCAATATTCTCCACTGATGAACTAATGGCTCATCTTGATGCCCATGCTTTCCAAATAACTGGCGCGAAGCGAAAAAATGATTCCTCTTTGGTCAGCAGTCAAACGGACCGCCATGATCCTTCTCAACTTGTTATTGACATTTCCTCGACTTCAGATTCGCCCTTTGTTTGCCATTTTTGTGAACTTCCGTTAAGTAATAAAGACCATCTTGACAGACATGTAAAAACTCATCTTGATCTCTCTAATAATCTGAAACAAATTTTGCCTGAATTGCGACCTGAGGAACAAGCCAGAACTTTCTCTGACCCTGAAATTAAGTTAGTGTCTGACATCACCAAACACTCCTCGGTTGATTATGCCTCTAACTCACAATTTGCGATGCTCCAATGTGAGATATGTGGATATCAGGCAATCACAAATAAAGGCCTTCGTACACATCAACTTATGGCACATAAAGTTGGAATGATGGAGGACAAAAATGAGATCGTTTACGACTTGAGTGGCCAGACCGAAAAGCCTGTACAGTATAGAGAATTTGACAAATCCTCCAAAATGTCTGCTCCTAAAACCCGCCATCTCCCAGTTGATCCTGCCCCAACACCTAGCTTTGTAACTAGAAAGACAAAAGTGTTCACTTCATCTATACGCACCTCGGGACCTATCCCTAAGCACCTAACACCAACCAACACACAACTTTAAAAATACCAAACCTGAAAGTGAAGAAGCTGACACTGGTGAGATGAATAAACCAAACATATCCCAGAATTACTCGAATGAGTTCCGGAATGGTATATACAGAGTGAATGACTGCCTCAATATCACATTCCCAACTCTACACTTTTTCAAATGTCCAGAAGAAGGGTGCTATGCTAAGTTCTCTGCGAAAGTTTGGACAGAGATGAAGCATTCACTCAAGAGACACTTAATTGAAGCCCATTCCATAAAGATATCAAACACAAATAATTGGTGCCAGACCTGTAAGCAAAAAATTGGTAAGAGACCAACAAAACATGGTTGCCTGAAATCGACCAGCCTCACAATCATTTCATCTGAAACGTTTTTCTGGAAATGCAGTCAGTGTGAGGACTCATTCATCTCTGAAAAAGGTCTTAGGAATCACATTGCCATGCATAGCCTAAATGACCTGAAGAAAGCTTCTCCTGCCATCCCCAAAGCCATGGCACGGGAACGCCATGCAAAACTGTGGTCAGAGGCAATGAAAACTGCCAGAAGGAAACCTAGGAATGCACTGATGTCTGAAATGAACATGTCCAAATTGAACGACCAACCTGACGCTATTACTGGAAATGCCCAAGACACTGATAGAAGCTCAATACCTAGCATATCTAAGGTACATGACTGTGCTTTTACAAATTACAAGCAAGATAATTGGTCTCGTAAGCCCAAGAAATCATCGATGCTGAAAGTAAATGACACTCGGAATAACCCTTGCACCAACAAACCTAATTCTTCAAAAAGTGACAAAAATCCTGGAGAAATACTTTTACATAAATCTCATTGTCTCGATTCAACCATCCCCACTATGAATCGCTTTTCCCCTCTAGCTCTGCAGGGGAATGATGAGAACTCTGATGATGAACAAGTTGTAGAAGATCCTTTCTTTGGCACTCCCCTCAACCTACCTCAAGACCAATCCCAGCAACCCATCGACGATCTCACAAAGTTGCCTGCGGCACCACATCATGACGACCCTGACTATTTTCTTGAGCCATTTGCTGGAGCTCTGGATGAGATCTCACAAATTATTGATCAGTTGGAAAGGTGGGAAAAGTTTGACCATCTTCTCCACGAGATTTATTCAGCAGTCTCAGATAAAGTTAGACTTCCTCCTCCAAAAGACTACTCGAAGGGTTTTGTAGCAGCAACAACAAACACCAGTGACCCTGCTGCTATACAAAAGCTATACAGACGCAACAGACGACGTGCCATCAGATTAATTACAGGTGAAAAGGGAATCAAATCTGACTTCTTGCCTAATGAAATTGAAGAGTATTTCTCTGAGGCATTCAAGCCTAAGGAATGTGACCTCACCATCTATGACTCCATCTTGCAAGCAGACGACACTGTTGACCTTTCACCATTATCGCCATCTGAGGTCAGCAATAAACTAAGATCATTTGAAAATACTGGTCCTGGACCCGATCGGTTAACTTTTGCCCATTGGAAAGCTGTTGACCCTGACTGCATCTGCTTGACTAAAATTTTTAATTTGTGCATCAAGAATAAACGAATTCCTGAGGAATGGAAACATTCAAAAATGGTGCTCATTCCAAAAGAAGAGAACGCTACTGAGATTGAAAAGATGAGACCGATTGCTCTCTCAAATACAATCTACAAACTATTCACTGGATGCATTGCACGAAGGTTAATGGCCTGGGTCTTAGAACATCAAATATTATCCCCAGCACAAAAAGGATTCATGCCCTTTGATGGTGTCCATGAGCACAACTTTGTTGTTGAGATGAACATGCGTAGCACCAGAACAAAGCAACTTGAGACGTTCATGGCATCAGTTGACCTCACCAATGCCTTTGGATCAATCCCACATGAAGCCATCTTCAAAGCCCTGACTGCTTATGGAGTAGGTGAAGACTTTGTGGACCTCCTAAAGGATATCTATCTCGATACCACTGTTTCTGTTTTCACCCAAAATGGCGAGACAAATAGAATAAGGATTCTGAATGGTGTTAAACAAGGAGATCCCATCAGCGGTATTATCTTCAATCTTGCTTTTGATATTGTTTTGAGAGCTGTCCAACAAGAGGCATCCACCAATGAAACTCATCCTCTCCTTGCATTTGCTGATGATGTTCGCCTCATTGCTGCAAGCCAAGATGAACTGCAATCTCTACTTGATCGTTTCTGCAGTATGTGCAAAAAGATTGGCATAAACATCAATGCTGGAAAATGTTTTACAATTCATCTGAGTGGGAGTAGACCTGTTGGAACAAGACCCACTATTTTCTATCTTGAGGGGCAACCCATTCAACACCTGGGTGACTCTGACACCAAAAATTTCTTGGGAACCCTGTGGGCTTCAGAATTGCACCTCTAACCACTATAATTAATGAGTACATTGCCTTAGCAGATAAAATTCTTGCCTCAAAGCTTGCTCCTTGGCAACGAATTGATGCTATGAAAGCCTTCTTCTACCCCAGCTTAAATCATATGCTCCGAATTGGAAAAATCCCTAAAGGAGATTGGAAGAAGCTGGATGATTATATAAGACCTCTTATTAAAGCTACGTTCAATCTTCCAACTGAAGCTACAAATCATTTCATTTATGGATCATCGCAGGATGGACTGGCTGGAATTCCAAACTGTGGTGAAGACTCTGATACGGCTGCCATTGATAGTGCATTCAAACTCCTAACTTCCCCTGACCCGATTGTACGTACTATGGCCTGGGAAGATTTAGCTAATCTTGTTAGCACAAGATATAAGATCAATAACCCCACAAATGAGTCTCTTGTGAACTATCTATCGGGATTAAACCCACCCAACTGCAGCTCCTCAACGAATCCAATTTCCTCTGTGTGGACGAAAGCAAGGCGAGCCTCTACAAGACTCAAAGTCAAATGGATCTATGAGCTTGATGAAATTTCCTTAAGCTATAATGAACTAACAATCAAGCCAAAAGATCGGCGACTTATCTTCAAGCTTTTCAGATGTAACCACCGTGATTCCCACTCAAAAAATCTATTTGCCCTTAAAGACCAGGGCAAAGTGTTTGAGTGTGTGTCAAAGAGTCCTGCAAGCTTCTCCTTCCTTAAAGATGGAAAGTTCATTCGCTTTGCGGACTGGAGATTCATTCATAAAGCAAGGCTTAACTTATGCACCACCCTGAATGGATGTAAGAAACGACCAATTGGTGCATCCTCATCCTGCAGAAGGTGCCAATACCCCAACGAAACCCTCCCACAAGTAATTTGTCATTGTATGAGATATTCTGGACTCTATCAGGAGAGGCACAATAAAATTGTTAAACGCATTAAAGATGCTTCGTCCCGTAGATTCAGAATATTGCATGAGAATCAACAAATCCCGAATGTTGACCCACCTCTGCGCCCTGACCTGGTCTTGGTCAAAGGCAAGTCTGCCCTTGTTTTAGATATCACTGTGGCAATGGACAACAGAATTTCTGAGTTCCAACGTGCAAGGCAAGATAAAATCACAAAATATGCGCCTGTTGCAGCGGAGCTTAGTAAATCTTTCACAGATGTCACTATTGATGCCATTGTGGTTGGTGCGCTTGGTTCTTGGGACCGAGCGAACGATCGTATTGTGAAAAGATTGTGCACCAAAAATTATGCCATTTTAATGCGTAAGCTAATCACAACTGATACCATCAAGTCAAGCCGAGATATATATGTGGAACACATAACTGGACAGCGACAGTAAGACTTACTTTGGTCCTATTACTGGTTGTAATCTCTTTCTAAAATGTGTTTTATTACTTTTATGTTTTACACCTTTTTTTGTGCTTATTATTCTATGAATGTAATAAAATGCTATGTAATATATATATATATATATAATATATATATATATATTCTTTTTGTTTTCAATAAAGTTGTAATAGACGGAAGGGGGAACATGAATGGGACGAATGAGTAGCCAATTACACATGGTTTGCTTGACTGTCCGTGTGCATGTCCTTAATAAAGGAGCATAATTTGCTAACTGTGAATGTAAATTATCTCTATCTATTGTATTATATTATATTATTATCTCTATTATACTGTATTGCACTTATATAATCTTTCCATATGTCACTTATTTCTGAAATGTTGTAATGCTCCATATTATTAACTGTAGACATGTTCTGGAACACCAGGGATGACATCTGATCTGAGGTGTTCCACCCCCTCCCCTCTGTTCTTATCAGCTTAATGGCCTTTATGCTGTTCTTTGAATAGTTAGGGATTTTGTTGATAGTACGAACGGAGGGTTTCCGACTTTTTTATAAGTGGGAAATCGCGGGTCTTCACTGCCCTACACATTCTTGATCTCTGCTGAAAAGCGTCCTACTTGGCTTTGGGAGTTTGTTCCGCGTTTGCCGAGCGTGGCCTATGGGGGTCCCATAGACGCTAAAACACCCATCGACATGTAGTAGCGCGGTTAATCCGAGCTCTACCGCGCTCCCTACTCTGGTGCTGCTTGCTTTCGCAAGACGGTAAGTATGCCCTGCCAGGTAGCCTTGACTGTGGGGACTCAGCCGCAAATTCAATTTGCGTGGACGCTTTGCCCATGTGCTCATGGGTGTCCATGGCTGATAATCCACCGGTTAAACAACGATGCCGCCTTAATCCTAAGTTTAGGGGCATGTATCGGGGCCGTTAGGACTTGCCAGGTTACTTCACAGAGGCATTGGATGTAGGAGGAGACTATCTGAAGTTGGAAGATAGGCGACAAAGTGTGTCCGACGGAGGAAACTCCGGCATGAGCTGTAACGATATCTTCCCTCTGACGACGCCACCCTCACCGGTTAGGACCAATGCCTGCAGGGACTTCATGAACCTCTCAGAGTGTTAGGAGGAGGTTCGTAGGGAAACGCCCTCTCCCAGGAGCTCAGGCCAGCTTTGCTGCACTGGATACGCCTCCAGTCTCTCAGTTGGTACTCTCAGTAGGCGGAGCTTTTGGGCTTGCTAAGATACTTCGACTTTGGCTGAACTGGTCCACCTCTCGGTGAGCTGAGGCTGGCTTTGAGCATTCTGGAATTGTTTCCAGACTCCTAGTCAGTACTCTCGGTCTGAGGGAAGACTAAGTCCATGAAACGCCTCCCGAAGGTGCTCAGGCTGGCCTTAAGCATTCTGGAGATGTCTCCGGACTTCTGGTCAGTACTCACTGTGGGTGGAGCTGAATCTGCGGTGCTCAGGCTCTCTTCGAGCTTTTTGGGAATCTTCCCGGTCTCGTTGAGTGGCACTCACCGTGCTGTCTGACAGCTTTCTGGATGGGGACTTTGTCTCCAGAAGGTGACTGTTGGACAGCGTCAGATTCCGTTTCATGAAAGTCTCTCACGTTCCACTCGTACCTCTGTACAATCAGCGTGTTGTAGACTGCCAGAGATATACACCCACTCCCGAGATGTTATGTCGTTTACTGGAAGTGGACTTTCGTCCAGAGTACAGGAAAGGGCCTCTGACTTATGAGTAGGAGGAGCTGTTTGGTGTCTTCTTCGTAGTCTGTAGTTACTCAACTACAGAATAGGGACCTTTTCTCCAATATCTGAGTCCAATGCTATGATTCTTATCTGGCTTGGACGTGAATAGGTGTATTGGACGGTAGATAAACTTGCTAGGATAAATGAACTGATTAGGTCAAAACTAAACTACAAAATATTATCAGTTCAATACCAGATTGTTCATTTCTGATTCTGGTCTTTTTTTTTCTATGCCAGTTCGTTTACGGACACACTGGCTGGCCAATTCCGCTAGGTACTTGAAATATTTTAAAGTCAATCACGAGAAAGCACAAGGATATTCAAAATCATTATTCCGAATTCTCTGATATCCACCTTCCATTAAACTAACCTCTCTATAATGTATTATTCCAAATTATTCTGGCCAAATTTTTTTCATATTTTCGGATATCAGCATCGTTTCCTAACCGAACATTGAACAATTAATACACATTAATTAGCAAATGCTAAGACTTGTGCTGTTAACAAATTGTAATATATGTTGAAGGATTAATCTAAAATACAAAAGTTCCTTACCTTTCTTGCGAACTTAATCATTCATCTGGAGTAGGGGTAGCACGAGCGATATTCTTTTACAGGATTTTTGTTCCCTTTCTACTTCCCATCAATTAATTTGTGTGACTCGTTATTTATTGTATGGAGACCTTTGACCCGTCTCCAATTAGTGCACGGACTAGAAATTCCCACTATCCGGTGGACCTCTTCTGTAAAGACTGTCAGATCCACCTTAGTAGCAAACAGTGCTTCAAACTCCACATAAGACAAACACACAACATTGCTGTTCAAAAGTGTACTGATACTCAGGATACGCCTAACGCGGAGATCAATACTGAATCTGACTGCTCAATTCCTGATTTGGACAAACTGCTGGTGGGCTCTGAACCCAATCCTATAGTTATGATGTCGGACCAACCACCCGTTGAGTGCAAATCAAACGTAACCTCAAATACCGTTGGACCTACTACTATGGATGAACTGAATAGAAACAAACCACCCGATGACCTTACTTTAAATCAAAGTATCCGCACACATGGTGATAAAACATCTGTGGGCATTGATGGGTCCCTACAAAACAGCTCCAATCCCTCCACCAAACTTGCAAACGTCTCTGACAGAGTGAAGGCAGCCGTTGCCAGCCCCAGATCAATACACCAATGCAAGATTTGTTTGAAAACTGTTATAGGGTCTCAAAGATTTAAGCGCCACTTCGCTCAACACAATATTAAACTTGCCAGATTAATGGCTATTGGTTCCACTCCTATGAATGACAAGGCACAACTCTTTCCTGTCCTTGAATCGACTCCTTCAAAAGAGCACTGGCCGGTAGCCACTGAACATAAGCCAACTAATTGTCCAATCTGTGGTGTTGAATGCACCAATGAGGATGAGCTGTTTAAGCATGCATCAGCACATATTGAGGAACAAATCCCTGATGCTACCGCAGATGTCCAACCTACCACAAATACTAATAATATACTAGAATGTTATGATAGGACCAATGAGAATGTTCCACTTCCTACTTCCACATTCAAATGTGAGCAATGTACACATACATCAATAACTGCTAAGGGTCTCAGATGCCATGTGCTCATGAACCATAGAGTAGAGAAACGTAGTAGCGAGACTGAAGATAATGATGTAGCTACGCCTGACTCACCAATCCACGTTACCTGCACTAGTAAACTCCCAGGTGAAGCCTCTGGTATTTCAAAAAAGAACACAAATATACCTCGCAAAGGCAAGTCAACACTGGATATACATGAGGCGCAAATGGAAATTGTACAGAGACATAATGAAATTACTATTGCTCCATACTCTACAATTAGAAAAGGCAACTCACTGCATTTTGTTTTCCCTATATGCGAATTTATTGAGTGCACCGAGAAGGATTGCCCTAACAGATACAAAGCTGACAAATGGTTCAACACAAAAAGATCATTGGTCCGCCATCTTGAGTGTGACCACAAAATTAAAATTTCCAACACAAACAATTGGTGCAACTTTTGTGGACAAACAGCAGGTGAAAGACCTACCAGTCACACTTGCCTTAGCAAAAACAACATCATTAGCTACTCAGGCAAGATCTTCAAGCATCAATGAAGCAAATGTGATTTCTCCGCATCTACATCGATTGGACTCCGGAATCATATTGATATGCACCGTAAAGCCAAGTTGAAAGAATCTACCCCAAAACTTATACAATCCCTAAACAAATTTGCCAAAAGAATTGCAAAGCGTAGAATTCAAAACAAAGGGCCTCCTGGTGATCCTGGAATTCCGAGAAAAGTTAAGGACGGTAACATGCAAATGCCTGAAACAGGTGCAGGTAACCTGACGCAGGATCTACCGAAAATAACGGCAGGAATGTCACGTCAAATGCCGAGAGGCAAAATGGTGGAAGAATTAAAAGCATGATTTTCTGCCGCTCCTCACCTGATAGGGAAAAGGCAAAAATCAAAACACCCCTAAGTAAGGGTAACAAGCCTGTGAATGGTTCAGTCAAGAATATTAACAAATATGATCAATCTAATACTGCTCTCGGTTGGTTGGTTGGTTGGTTTTTATGGCGCAAGGTCCAGGTAAGGACAAGCTGCGCCAAACACAAGATAGCTTACACCAGTTTTTAAAACCCATTAAAAGTATAAAATAATAATATAGTTAAAATGTACATTAAAAGTACAAAATAGAAATATAGTTAAAATGTATATTAAAGGTATAAAATAGAAATATAGTTAAAATGTATATTAAAGGTATAAAATAGAAATATAGTTAAAATGTATATTAAAAGTTTGTAAACATACAATATACACATGTATAAAATTAAAAATTTTATATTTAAGTAAAATATTTCTAAATCAGATAAAATTCATGAATCCTATGTCTTTTAAAAACGCAAATAGGTTGCAATGGGGTGGTTCCCCAAGCAGATCTTCTAATGTTAAAATGTTACTATTAAAATATCTAAAACGCTGATGGTTAAAATCTGGGCATACAATTAAAATGTGATATACTGTAAATGGTTCATCACACTTTTCACACCATGGTTGGAGATCACTCAAAATCAAATGCTTGTGGGTGAAACGCGTGTGACCAATTCGAAGGCGAGTCAGTCTGACGTCTGCGCTTCGTGGAGATAAAACAGATAATGGAATGATGTATGAAAATATGGAATGGAGTTTGTTGCTGACTTGCAGGTCCCAGGATTCCTGCCAAAGAGAATATATGAAATGTTTGAATCCTTTTCTCATGTCTGTTGATGGTATTGAAGGCAAAATGGAAGTAGCTGCAGATTTAGCGGCAGCATCAGCTTTCTCATTGCCCTCTATTCCTATGTGGCTTGGTATCCAACAAAACAGTATCTCAAATCCCTTGTTAGTAAGAGTATCAATTAATTTGAATATATTAGACACAACTGGATGGCAATTATAGTTGTTATTCCTCAAAGCTTCTAATACACTCATACTGTCAGTGTACACACAAAATTTACGTTCATTTTTAGTTGTTAACAAATGAAGTGCTCGGTATATAGCCGTAGCCTCAGCAGTGAAGATGGAGCAGGATTTGTGAAGGCTATAACTGTAGGAGGTATCATCAAGATAAACTCCACAGCCAACTGATCCTGGACATTTGGAACCATCCGTAAATACCCCTCAGGGGGTTTACCTTCTTTAGGTAAACACGGGTGTCACAATCCCGAGGTACCCTAGTGATCTTTTCTCTTCTTTATTTTCTTCTTTCTTCTAATCTTCTGCTTTTTCTTCCTTTTCTCCCTCATTGTGGTTGCCTCGTAAGAGGTTGAGGGCTCCCCTTGAGTAGCTTTCGCCGCTCTGTTGCTATTAGCTACTCTTGAGGACTAAATCACCCACGTGTTTGCCGTGCGTGGTTGGTTGGTTGGTTGGTTTTTATGGCGCAAGGTCCAGATAAGGACAAGCTGCGCCAATCACAAGACATTATACACCAGTTTTTTCACCGATTAAAAGTATAAAATAGTAATATAGTTAAAATGTACATTAAAAGTATAAAATAGAAATATATTTAAAATGTATATTAAAGGTATAAAATAGAAATATAGTAAAAATATATATTAAAAGTATGTAAACATACAATATACACATGTATAAGATTAAAACTTGTGTTTTAATAAAATATTTCAAAATCAGATAAAATTCATAAATCCTATATCTTTTAAAAACATAAATAAATTGCGATGGGGTAATTCCCCAAGCAAATCTTCTAATGCTAAAATATTACTATGAAAATATCTGAAACGCTGATGGTTAAAATCTGGGCACACAATTAAAATGTGATATACTGTAAATGGTTCATCACACTTTTCACACCACGGTTGGAGATCACTTAAGATCAAATGTTTGTGGGTGAAACGCGTGTGACCAATTCGAAGGCGAGTCAGTCTGACATCTGCGCTTCGTGGAGATAAAACAGATAATGGAATGATGTATGAAAATAAGGAATGGAGTTTGTTGCTGACTTGCAGGTCCCAGGATTCCTGCCAAAGAGAATATATGAAATGTTTGAATCCTTTTCTCATGTCCATTGATGGTATTGAAGGCAAGATGGAAGTAGCTGCAGATTTAGCGGCAGCATCAGCTTTCTCATTGCCATCTATTCCTATGTGGCTTGGAATCCAACAAAACAGTATCTCATATCCCTTGTTAGTAACTAAATCAATTAATTTGAATATCTTAGACACAACTGGATGGCAATTATAGTTGTTATTCCTCAAAGCTTCTAATACACTCATACTGTCAGTGTACACACAGAATTTACGTTCATTTTTAGTTGTTAGCAACTGAAGTGCTCGGTATATAGCCGTAGCCTCAGCAGTGAAGATGGAGCAGGATTTGTGAAGGCTATAACTGTAGGAGGTATCATCAAGATAAACTCCACAGCCAACTGATCCTGGACATTTGGATCCATCCGTAAATACTGGAGTGTACATAGTATACTGACAGCGATGGAATGAATAAAGCTGTTGAAGAATAGCAGTATTTGTGTCTGATTTTTTATTTTTTCCAAAGGGATTTAACACAATAATGTGTGGATTATACCAAGGTGAATGTGCGTAAAGGTCGGTAGACTCGATTCGGACATCACATAGGTCAGACAGCAAAATAATAGATTTAATACGACAGAGAAAAGGTGGAATGCTTGATGGTCTAGCATTATATAATCTCTTAAGAGCAGCACTTGGAATCGTGGAACGCAAGGGATGATGAGGTGAGGACATGATTTTTGAATAATAATTAAGAGACAGCTGCATCCGCCGCAGGTCTAATGGCAAATGCTGGCAGATGACATATAGACTCTGGACGGGTGATGTGCGAAAAGCTCCACAGCAAATCCTTAAAGCACTATGGTGAACAGTGTCCAATCTGCGTAAGATGGAGAGCCTAGCTGATCCATAAGCAACACAGCCGTAGTCAATTCGAGATAAAATTACAGACTGATAAATTCTTAAGAGTGATGTTCGATCTGCACCCCAAGATGTATTCGAAAGCACTCTGAGGATGTTGAGCAAGCGCTCACATTTCTTCCGCAGGTGTAACACATGCGGAAGGAAAGTTAACTTCTTGTCAAAAATTACCCCGAGGAATTTTATCTCACTGACTACAGGAATGGGTCTATTATTTATGTGAAGCACAGGATCATTATGGATACTAGTTTTCCTACAGAAATGGACACAATAGCTTTTACTAGGAGATATACAAAGGCCATTCCTTTCACACCAAGTAGTTAACTTATTTACAGCTGTTTGCAATTGTCTCTCAATTATATTCATATTTGAACCCTGATATGAAATTTGTAAGTCATCAACATACAAAGTGCCATGAACAGAAGATGGTATCTGATGAAGTATGTTATTGATGAAAAGGTTAAAAAGGGTTACGCTTAAAACGCTACCTTGAGGACACCCTCACCTTGAGTAAAAGTATTGGAAAGTGTAATTCCAACACGTACTTTAAAAAACCTAGTGGCTAGGAAATTCTTTATAAATATTGGAAGATTACCCTTAAATCCAAGATTATGCATATTACGGAGAACGCCATAACGCCACGTACGATCGTATGCTTTCTCAATATCGAAGAAAATTGCAACAAGATGGTTTCTCCTCACGAAAGCATTTCGAATTTGGGATTCCAGATCTACTATATTATCAATAGTGGATCGTCCACTTCGAAAATCCGCTTTGTTGAAGAGGTATGCAATTATTCTTCTCTAAGATGTAAATGAGTCTAGCATTGATCATACGTTCAAAGGTTTTGCACAAGCAACTCGTGAGAGCTATTGGACGATAACTCAGAGGGTCAGTTGAATCTTTGCCAGGTTTCAATATTGGAATCACTATCGCTTCTCTCCATGGTGTAGGATAAGCATGCTCAGTCCAGATTCTATTAAACAATGAAAGTATGTTTAAAAAAGAATCATGATTTAAATGACGGAGCATTTGATACGAGATTCCATCTGGTCCTGGGCTAGTGTCGTTTGCTTTAGATAAAGCAGATTTCAATTCTGACAGTTCAAACTCACAATTATAGGGTAGAATATGTCGATCATGAAAGCTTAGAGGTGACCGCTCAGCGATTCTTTTAATCCTTAGAAAAGTAGGATTATACGAATCAGAGCTGGAAACACTAGCAAAGGTTTCACCAATGACATTAGCAATATCTACCGCTGAGGAGTGTATTGCAGCTCCGGTTTTTAATACAGGAATGGAATAATCCTGATAAATACCATTGGCTGCTTTAACTTTCCTCCATAATTGTTTACTTGTTGTCGATGAATTGATTGACGACACGTAGCGAATCCAAGATTCTCTTTGACTCTGACGTCTAACTTTTCGAGCTTCAGCTTTGGCTTTTTTAAAAGCAACAAGATTCTCCGTAGTAGGGTATCTTCGAAATATATTCCATTGCTTCCTTTGTTTCTTATAAGAGATTTGGCACTTTTCATTCCACCAAGGTTTTCTGTGTTTATGGGGAATGATGGAATTTTTAGGGATAGCAACATCCGCAGCTCTGATTATTGTGTCGGTGACATATTTAACGGCATCATCTATTATATCTGTCTTAACTCTTGTCTCACTGATCACAGCCAATTGCGTGAAAAGTGTCCATTTGGCTCGACTGTACACATAATTAGGTGGTTTGTGACACACACTATTACTTCCAGCCTGAGACACGATTAGAGGGAAATGATCACTGTTATAGAGGTCATTTCCAACAGCAAAATTCAGCAATGGCAAGAGTGATGGAGAACATATAGCTAAGTCCAGAGAGTGAAATGTCCGTGTAGGTTCGTGAAAATAAGTTTTCTCGTCGGTATTCAGCAGACAAAGGCAATTTTCAGATATGAACTGCTCTATCTGACGACCGCGAGAATTCGTATCTTCACTACCCCACAGAGTATTATGGCCATTAAAATCACCGAGGAGTACAAATGGAGCTGGGAGTTGGTCAATTAAATTATCTAGTTCCTCTGAATTTACGACGTCTTGTGGTGGTAAATACAGGCTGCAAACCGTGATAAGACATGTTACGTGAATTTTCACTGCTACAGCTTGTAGTGTAGTTCTTAGTGGATGTTCTGTACTAGAATATGAGTTTGATGTGAATATACAAACTCCTCCAGATACAGGCGCATCACCACCATTATCCTTTCTGAAGCATTGAAACCCACGCAGTTTGGTGCTAACAGTGGGCTTCAGGAATGTTTCCTGGAGAGCCACACATGCGGGGTTGTAGCCAGAGATAACAGATTTGACGTCGTCTATTCGAGAACGGAAACCTCGACAATTCCATGAAACAAAGGAAGTCATTAATGGGATGAATGTTATTCACCAGCAGTGCTCATCTGAGTTTCTGATGAATCCTCAAAACTATCTCTATCTGAGGGATAGAGTTTAACAGTATCTTCCTCCAACGCTAGCCTCGCTTTTCTTTCTGTCAAGGAAGACCTACGAACGCCTTCTTTGGCAAGTTTTAATTTTTTTGCTTGAGATGCTCTTGATTTTGCAAGAGTCAGTTTGTGTACAGTGGTTGAAGATTTTGTATCATTTGGTTTGGGAGATTGTTTTGTTGAAGGCTCTGAAATACAATCAGTTTGTGTGCAGCAAGACCGAGTTACTTTCTTAGTAGCAGTCGCATAGCTGATACCTGGCTGTGGTGTACGTGCGGCGACAATTCGTCGAGCCTCCGGATAGGACACACTATTTTTGATTTTGACGGAAGTAATTTCCTTTTCCAACTGCCATGATGGGCAAGATCGTGAATAGGCAGGATGGTCGCCTTTGCAGTTGACACAAACCTCCTTAGCATTGCAGGTTACACTATCGTGGCCAACGTCTGAACAACGGGCGCACGTAAGTTGACCTCTGCAAGCTATTTTTGAATGACCAAATCGTTGGCATTGAAAGCAGCGAAGCGGATTTGGTATATAGGGTCTTACAGAGCATCGCATATAGGCATCTTTAATATGTTGTGGCAAATCAGGTGTTGAAAATGTCAAAATCAGATGTTTTGTGTTGATAGAATCACCATCTCGTTTAAGAGTTATCCGCTTGACACCACAGACTTTTTGAGATATTAAATTTTCCAGTATTTCGTCTGTAGACGTATATATTAGATCTGCTGCAGAAATTACTCCCTTGGAAAAGTTTAATGTCGTATGAGGTTGAACGACAACATCCACATTTCCAATTGATTTTAGTGACTGTATAAGTATTGCTTGCCTTTCGGAAGCAATCTCAACTAAAATATCCCCAGTTCGTAGTCTTCGAATATTTTTTACTTCACCTACACAAGATGAAATACTCTTTTCAATGAGAAAAGGTGATACAAATTGGAAAGAACCTCCTTCAGTTCTTTTAATTATGAAATATTTAGCATTCATCATTGACAATTGTTGCTCCAAAGGGAGGAAAGAATTGATAGAATTATTCATATAGAATATCATAAAATTCAGGGACTAGACGGCACCACCCACCACGGAGCCCTACGAGGGGATACAGGTTATTGTACCAGTGCTAGTCAGTCCCTATACGCTCACGGTACATCCCTGAAGTGGACTCCACCCTTAACGAGTCACCCAGTAGATGTACCGATCGCTTGATCCATAAAGCCGATTGATGTGCTGAGGACCACAACACACCTCCCGTTTACCTGAAGCAGAGGCCAAAGCAATGTGTTGGTCTCAGGAGGCCTCAATTACCAGGATCCTCCTTTCCAGGGACACGGGTCTCCACGCACGGCAAACACGTGGGTGATTTAGTCCTCAAAAGTAGCTAATAGCAACAGAGCGGCGAAAGCTACTCAAGGGGAGCCCTCAACCTCTTACGAGGCAACCACACTGAGGGAGAAAAGGAAGGAAAAGCAGAAGTATAGAGGAGAGAAGAAAATATAGAAGAGGAAAGATCACTAGGGTACCTCGGGATTGTGACACCCGTGTTTACCTAAAGAAGGTAAACCCCCTGAGGGGTGCCGTGCGTGGAGACCCGTGTTCCTGGAAAGGAGGATCCTGGTAATTGAGGCCTCCTGAGACCGACACATTGCTTTGGCCTCTGCTTCAGGTAAACGGGAGGTGTGTTGTGGTCCTCAGCACATCAATCGGCTTTATGGATCAAGCGATCGGTACATCTACTGGGTGACTCGTTAAGGGTGGAGTCCACTTCAGGGATGTACTGTGAGCGTATAGGGACTGACTAGCACTGGTACAATAACCTGTATCCCCTCGTAGGGCTCCGTGGTGGGTGGTGCCGTCTAGTCCCCGAATTTATATTCATCCTAAATGGACAAAAAAACTTTCTCTTCACTCCCTCGGGAGCAACAAATGGAAACTTGTAGTGCAAAATATTTTGTTATACAAAGAATTGGAAACAGCTTTGAATATGTTTCTCCTTTTCTCATTGAAAAGGGCTTAACCTCATATCTTGGAGAAGTTAAGTCGATAAAGAAGTTGCGATCGGGTGTTCTGTTAGTAGAAACTGCTACCGAAAAGCAATCTATAATGATACAGAGCATGAAGAAAATTGGTGATTTAGCGATAACTGTCGAATCCTCATATGAATTTAAATTTATCACGAGGTGTTATTTCATCGGAGGACTTGTTTCACACGCCCACCGATGAAATACTGGAAAATTTAAAAAGCCAAAAAGTCTGCAGTGTGAAAAGAATCACGATGAAGAGAGATGGTATTGTTTTAAACACAAAACATCTCATTTTGACATTCTCTACACCAGACTTGCCACAAAATATTAAAGTGGCTTATATGCGATGTTCAGTACGGCCATTTATCCCTAATCCGCTTAGATGCTTCCATTGCCAACGATTTGGACACTCTAAAATGGCTTGCAGAGGAAAACTCACATGTGCCCGTTGTTCTGACGTTGGCCATGAAAGTACTACCTGCGAAGCAAAAGAAGTGTGTGTCAACTGTAAAGGTAACCACACTTCATATTCTAGATCTTGTCCCGTTTGGCAACAGGAAAAGGAAATTGTTACCATCAAAATCAAGAACAATGTTTCCTATTTAGAAGCTCGCCGATTAGTTAATTCCCGTACTCCCGCTCCTGGTGTAAGTTATGCAAATATAACAAAAAAGGTAACCCGATCCTGCAGCACCCAAACAGAGACAAATTCTGTTTCGACATTTAGCTTGCTCTCAAAGCAAAAACAACAGATATTGGTATTACCTGTAATCGCCAAATCAGCTTTGGCGAAATCAAAAGCCTTAAAGGCTAGAAAATTAAAACTGGCTAAGGAAGGCGTTGGAAAGTCTTCGTTAACTGCCAGAAAAGCTCTTCTGTCTATGGATGCAGACACTGTCAAACTGCATCCTTCAGATGATGATTTCATATTGGAAGATTCATCTGAGATGACACTGAGCAATAGTGACAATGGTTAGACTATATTCCATTAATGACTTCCTTTGTTTCATGGAATTGTCGTGGTTTTCGGCCTCGAATTGATGATATCAGATCCATTATGTCAGCCTATAACCCCGCATGTGTGGCACTCCAGGAAACATTCCTGAAGCCCAATATCATCACCAAAATGCGTGGGTTTCAATGCTACAGAAAGGATAATGGTGGTGATGCTGCTGTGTCTGGTGGCGTTTGTATATTTACTTCAAACAATTATCCCAGTACAGCACATCAGTTAAGAACTACACTCCAGGCTGTTGCTGTGAGAATTCACACCGCGTGTCTGATTACAGTTTGTAGCCTCTACTTACCACCGAATGATGTCATCCAAGAGGAGGAACTAAACGACTTACTTGATCAACTCCCAGCTCCATTTTTATTGCTTGGTGATTTTAACGGACATAGTCCTCTGTGGGGTAGTGATGATACGAATTCTCGCGGTCGTCAGATAGAAAAATTAATTTCTGACAATTGCCTCTGTCTGCTAAATACCGACGAGAAGACTTATTTTCATGAACCATCACGGACATTTCACTCTCTTGACTTAGCTATTTGTTCTCCATCACTCCTGCCATTGATGAAATTTGCTGTTGGAAATGACCTCTATAACAGTGATCATTTCCCTCTAATCGTGTCTCAGGCTGGAAGTAATAGTGTGCGTCACAAACCACCTAATTATGTGTACAGTCGAGCTGATTGGACACTTTTCACGCAATTGGCTGTGATCAGTGAGACAAGAGTTAAGACAGATATGATAGATGATGCCGTTAAATATATCACCGACACATTAATCAGAGCTGCGGATGTTGCTATCCCCAAAAATTCCATCATTCCACATAAACACAGGAAACCTTGGTGGAATGAAAAGTGTCAACTCTCCTATAAGAAACAAAGGAAGCAATGGAATATATTCCGAAGATACCCTACTACGGAGAATCTTGTTGCTTTTAAAAACCAAAGCTCAAGCTCGAAGAGTTAGACGTCAGAGTCAAAGAGAATCTTGGATTCGCTACGTGTCGTCAATCAATTCATCGACAACAAGCAGACAATTATGGAGGAAAGTTAAAGCAGCCAATGGTATTTATCAGGATTATTCCATTCCTGTATTAAAAACCGGAGCTGCAATACACTCCTCAGCGGTAGATATTGCTAATGTCATCGGTGAAACCTTTGCTAGTGTTTCCAGCTCTGATTCGTATAATCCTACTTTTCTAAGGATTAAAAGAATCGCTGAGCGGGCACATCTAAGCTTTCATGATCGACATCTTCTACCCTATAATTGTGATTTTGAACTGTCAGAATTGAAGTCTGCTTTATCTAAAGCAAACGACACTAGCAGGACCAGATGGAATCTCGTATCAAATGCTCCGTCATTTAAATCATGATTCTTTGTTAAACATACTTTTATTGTTTAATAGAATCTGGACTGAGCATGCTTATCCTACTTCATGGAGGGAAGCGATAGTGATTCCAATTTTGAAACCTGGCAAAGATTCATCTGACCCTCTGAGTTATCGTCCAATAGCTCTCACGAGTTGCTTGTGCAAAACGTTTGAGCGTATGGTCAATGCTAGACTCATTTACATCTTAGAGAAGAATAATTGCATACCCCTTCAACAAAGCGGATTTCGAAGAGGACGATCCACTATTGACAACATAGTAGATCTGGAATCCCAAATTCGAAACGCTTTTGTGAGGAGAAACCATCTTGTTGCAATTTTCTTCGATATTGAGAAAGCATACGATCGTACGTGGCGTTATGGTGTTCTCCGTAATATGCATAATCTTGGATTTAAGGGTAATCTTCCAATATTTATACAGAATTTTCTAGCTACTAGGCTATTTAAAGTACGTATTGGAAGTACACTTTCCAATACTTTTACTCAAGCTGAGGGTGTCCCTCAAGGTAGCGTTTTAAGCGTAACCCTTTTAACCTTTTCATCAATAACATACTTCACCAATTACCACCTTCTGTTCATAGGAATTTATATGTTGATGACTTACAAATTTCATATCAGGGTTCAAACATGAATATAATTGAGAGACAATTGCAAACAGCTGTAAACAATCTAACTACTTGGTGTGAACGAAATGGTCTTAGTATATCTCCTAGTAAGAGTCACTGTGTCCATTTCTGTAGGAAAACTAGTGTTCATCCCGATCCTGTGCTTCGCATAAGCAATAGACCTATTCCTGTGGTCAACGAGATAAAATTCCTCGGGGTAATTTTCGATAAGAAGTTAACTTTCCTTCCGCATACTTTATATCTGCGGAAGAAGTGCGAGCGATTGCTCAATATCCTCAAGGTGTTGTCTAATACATTTTGGGGTGCAGATCGCACTTCATTGCTCCGAATTTATCAATCAATCATTTTATCTCGTATTGACTATGGTTGTGTTGCTTATGGATCGGTTGGTTGGTTGGTTGGTTTTTATGGCGCAATGTCCAGGTAAGGACAAGCTGCGCCAAACACAAGATAGCTTACACCAGTTTTTAAAACCCATTAAAAGTATAAAATAATAATACAGTCAAAATGCACATCCACTATTGACAACATACAGAAAAGTACAAAACAGAAATATAGTTAAAATGTATATTAAAGGTATAAAATAGAAATATAGTTAAAATGTATATTAAAAGTTTGTAAACATACAATATACACATGTATAAAATTAAAAATTTTATATTTAAGTAAAATATTTCTAAATCAGATAAAATTCATAAATCCTATGTCTTTTAAAAACGCAAATAGGTTGCAATGGGGTGGTTCCCCAAGCAGATCTTCTAATGTTAAAATGTTACTATTAAAATATCTAAAACGCTGATGGTTAAAATCTGGGCATACAATTAAAATGTGATATACTGTAAATGGTTCATCACACTTTTCACACCATGGTTGGAGATCACTCAAGATGATATGCTTGTGGGTGAAACGCGTGTGACCAATTCGAAGGCGAGTCAGTCTGACGTCTGCGCTTCGTGGAGATAAAACAGATAATGGAATGATGTATGAAAATATGGAATGGAGTTTGTTGCTGACTTGCAGGTCCCAGGATTCCTGCCAAAGAGAATATATAAAATGTTTGAATCCTTTTCTCATGTCCATTGATGGTATTGAAGGCAAAATGGAAGTAGCTGCAGATTTAGCAGCAGCATCAGCTTTCTCATTGCCATCTATTCCTATGTGGCTTGGTATCCAACAAAACAGTATCTCAAATCCCTTGTTAGTAAGAGTATCAATTAATTTGAATATCTTAGACACAACTGGATGGCAATTATAGTTGTTATTCCTCAAAGCTTCTAATACACTCATACTGTCAGTGTACACACAAAACTTACGTTCATTTTTAGTTGTTACCAACTGAAGTGCTCGGTATATAGCCGTAGCTTCAGCAGTGAAGATGGAGCAGGATTTGTGAAGGCTATAACTGTAGGAGGTATCATCAAGATAAACTCCACAGCCAACTGATCCTGGACATTTGGATCCATCCGTAAATACTGGAGTGTACATAGTGTACTGACAGCGATGGAATGAATAAAGCTGTTGAAGAATAGTAGTATTTGTGTCTGATTTTTTATTTTTTCCAAAGGGATTTAGCACAATAATGTGTGGATTATACCAAGGTGAATGTGCGTAAAGGTCGGTAGACTCGATTCGGACATCACATAGGTCAGACAGCAAAATAATAGATTTAATACGACAGAGAAAAGGTGGAATGCTTGATGGTCTAGCATTATATAATCTCTTAAGAGCAGCACTTGGAATCGTGGAACGCAAGGGATGATGAGGTGAGAACATTATTTTTGAATAATAATTAAGAGACAGCTGCATCCGCCGCAGGTCTAATGGCAACTGCTGGCAGATGACATATAGACTCTGAACGGGTGATGTGCGAAAAGCTCCACAGCATATCCTTAAAGCACTATGGTGAACAGTGTCCAATCTGCGTAAGACTGAGAGCCTAGTTGATCCATAAGCAACACAGCCGTAGTCAATTCGAGATAAAATTACAGACTGATAAATTCTTAAGAGTGATGTTCGATCTGCACCCCAAGATGTATTCGAAAGCACTCTGAGGATGTTGAGCAAGCGCTCACATTTCTTCCGCAGGTGTAACACATGCGGAAGGAAAGTTAACTTCTTGTCAAAAATTACCCCGAGGAATTTTATCTCACTGACTACAGGAATGGGTCTATTATTTATGTGAAGAACAGGATCATTATGGATTCTAGTTTTCCTACAGAAATGGACACAATAGCTTTTACTAGGAGATATACAAAGGCCATTCCTTTCACACCAAGTAGTTAACTTATTTACAGCTGTTTGCAATTGTCTCTCAATTGTATTCATGTTTGAACCCTGATATGAAATTTGTAAGTCATCAACATACAAAGTGCCATGAACAGAAGATGGTAATTGATGGAGTATGTCACTGATGAAAAGGTTAAAAAGGGTTACGCTTAAAACGCTACCTTGAGGGACACCCTCAGCTTGAGTAAAGGTATTGGAAACTGTAGTTCCAACACGTACTTTAAAAAGCCTAGTGGCTAGGAAATTCTTTATAAATATTGGAAGATTACCCTTAAATCCAAGATTATGCATATTACGGAGAACGCCATAACGCCACGTACGATCGTATGCTTTCTCAATATCGAAGAAAATTGCAACAAGATGGTTTCTCCTCACGAAAGCATTTCGAATTTGGGATTCCAGATCTACTATGTTGTCAATAGTGGATCGTCCTCTTCGAAATCCGCTTTGTTGAAGGGGTATGCAATTATTCTTCTCTAAGATGTAAATGAGTCTAGCATTGACCATACGCTCAAACGTTTTGCACAAGCAACTTGTGAGAGCTATTGGACGATAACTCAGAGGGTCAGATGAATCTTTGCCAGGTTTCAAAATTGGAATCACTATCGCTTTTCTCCATGATGTAGGATAAGCATGCTCAGTCCAGATTCTATTAAACAATGAAAGTATGTTTAATAAAGAATCATGATTTAAATGACGGAGCATTTGATACGAGATTCCATCTGGTCCTGGGCTAGTGTCGTTTGCTTTAGATAAAGCAGACTTCAATTCTGACAGTTCAAAATCACAATTATAGGGTAGAATATGTCGATCATGAAAGCTTAGAGGTGTCCGCTCAGCGATTCTTTTAACCCTTAGAAAAGTAGGATTATATGAATCAGAGCTGGAAACACTAGCAAAGGTTTCACCGATGACATTAGCAATATCTACCGCTGAGGAGTGTACTGCAGCTCCAGTTTTTAATACAGGAATGGAATAATCCTGATAAATACCATTGGCTGCTTTAACTTTCCTCCATAATTGTTGACTTGTTGTCGATGAATTGATTGACGACACGTAGCGAATCCAAGATTCTCTTTGACTCTGACGTCTAACTTTTCGAGCTTCAGCTTTGGCTTTTTTAAAAGCAACAAGATTCTCCGTAGTAGGGTATCTTCGGAATATATTCCATTGCTTCCTTTGTTTCTTATAGGACAGTTGACACTTTTCATTCCACCAAGGTTTCCTGTGTTTATGTGGAATGATGGATTGGTTGGTTGGTTGGTTTTAATGGCGCAAGGTCCAAGTAAGGACAAGCTGCGCCAGACAAAATTCATCTTTATCTACTTTCACAGTTCAAACCATTAAAATTTAAATATGTTGTTAAAAAAATCAAAATAAAATATAAATATGTATAAAATTTAAAATATTAAAAGTTTAATATAAAAGTTTCTAAAATTAGATAAAATTCATAAAACCAATTGCTTTTAAAAACGCAAAGAGATTGCGATGTGGTGGTTCACCTAATAAATCTTGTAAGGTTAAAATATTACTATTAAAAAGTGAAACGATAATTGTTAAAATCTGGACATACAATTAAAATATGACGCACTGTGTATGGTTCATCACATGTCTCACACCAAGGATTTATATCACTTAAGAACAAATGCTTATGAGTGAAACGTGTGTGACCAATACGAAGGCGAGTCAGTTTAACATCTGCCCTTCGCAGCGTTAAAATTGATAATGGGATGATTGATGGAAAGATGGAATAAAGCTTGTTGCAGACTTGCAAATTCCAAGATTCCTGCCAAAGAGATTTTACGAAATGTTTAATTCCCTTTCTGACATCCATTGATGGAACTGAGGGTAGAGTAGGAGTAGGTGCAGACTTAGCTGCTACATCAGCCTTCTCATTTCCGTCTATGCCCATGTGACCCGGTATCCAGCAAAACAGTATTTCAAATCCCTTGCTAGTTAGAGAATCCATTAGTTTGAAAATCTTGCAAACAACAGGATGACAGTTAAAGTTACTATTTCTCAAAGCTTCCAATACACTATTACTGTCAGTGTAAATACATATGCTACATTCATTTCTAGTACTCAATAGCTGGAGTGCACGGTATACAGCCGTAGCCTCAGCAGTGATTGTTTTGTCGCTCAACGGTCATTTTTTGCACACGAGGGCTAATTAGACCGGGACCTACGTGCCTCAGCAGTGAAGATGGAACAGGATTTGTGTAGGCTATAACTAAAGGTGGTATTATCAAAATAAATTCCACAGCCAACGTGTCCTTCTCTTTTGGATCCATCTGTGAATATAGGTGTGTAACGTTCATATTGACAGCGATGGAATGCAAAAAGCTGTTGATAAATAGTCCCGGTTGTGTCCGACTTTTTGTAGTTTTCAAAGGGATTCATAACAATGATATTTGGATCATACCAAGGCGGATGTGTGTAGAAGTCTGTAGACTCAATTCGGACATCACATACATCAGAGAGCAATAAACTAGATTTTATGCGAGATAGAAACGGTTGAATGTTTGATGGTCTAGCAATGTATAATCTCTTAAGAGAGGCATTAGGAAATGTTGAATGCAAGGGATGATGAGATGAGGACATGATTTTTGAATAGTAATTAAGAGAAAGTTGCATGCGACGCAGGTCTAATGGCAACTGTTGACAGATTACATATAGACTTTGGACGGGTGATGTGCGAAAAGCTCCACAGCATATCCTTAAAGCAGTATGGTGAACAGTGTCCAATCTGCGTAAGATGGAGGGTCTAGCTGATCCATAAGCAACACAGCCGTAGTCAATTCGAGATAAAATTACAGACTGATAAATTCTTAGAAGTGATGTGCGATCTGCACCCCAAGATGTATTCGAAAGCACCTTGAGGATGTTAAGCAGTCGCTCACATTTCTTCCGCAGGTGTAAAACGTGCGGGAGGAAAGTTAACTTCTTGTCAAAAATCACGCCAAGGAATTCTATCTCACTGACTACAGGAATGGGTATATTATACATGTGAAGCACAGGATCATTATGGTAGCTAGTTTTCCTACAGAAATGGACACAGCAACTCTTACTAGGAGATATACTAAGACCATTCCGTTCACACCAAGTGGTTAAATTATTTACAGCTGTTTGCAATTGTCTCTCAATTATATTCATGTTTGAACCCTGATATGAAATTTGTAAGTCATCAACATACAAAGTGCCATGAACAGAAGATGGTAATTGATGGAGTATGTCACTGATGAAAAGGTTAAAAAGGGTTACGCTTAAAACGCTACCTTGAGGACACCCTCAGCTTGACTAAAATTATTGGAAATTGTAGTTCCAACGCGCACTTTAAAACGCGTGAGGCCAGAAAATTTTGGATAAATATTGGAAGATTACCCTTAAAGCCAAGATTATGCAGAGTACGGAGAATACCATAGCGCCATGTACGATCATATGCTTTCTCAACGTCGAAGAAAATTGCAACGAAATGGTTTCTCCTCACGAAAGCATTTCGAATTCGGGATTCTAGATCTACTATGTTATCTATAGTGGATCGTCCTCTTCGAAATCCGCTTTGATGAAGATGTATGCAATTATTCTTCTCTAAGACGTAAATGAGTCTAGCATTGACCATACGCTCAAATGTTTTGCATAAGCAACTCGTAAGAGCTATTGGACGATAACTCAGAGGGTCAGATGAATCTTTGCCAGGCTTCAAGATTGGAATCACTATTGCTTTCCTCCAAGAAGTTGGGAAGACATGTTCTGTCCAGATTCTATTAAACATTATCAAAATGTTCATTAACGAATCATTGTCTAAATGACGGAGCATTTGATAAGAAATTCCATCAAACCCTGGACTGGTGTTATTTGCCACAGACATTGCTGTCTTTAATTCAGACAATCGAAAAGCACAATTATAAGGTAGATTATGTCGATCGTCAAATCTTATTAGTGTCCGCTCTGCAATTTTTTAGTCCTTAGGAAATTAGGACTATATGAATCAGAGCTGGAAACACGAGCAAAAGTTTCTCCGATGACATTAGCAATATCTACCGGTGAGGAAAGTACAGCAGCTCCAGTTTGTAAAACAGGAATGCAAAGATCCTGATATATACCATTGGCTGCTTTCACTTTCTTCCACAATTGTTTGCTTGATGTCGATGAGGTAATTGTTGATACATAACGAATCCAAGATTCCCTCTGAGACTTACGTCTAATTCTACGGGCAAATGCTTTGGCTTTCTTGAAAGCAATGAGATTCTCCGTGGTTGGATATCTCCGGAATATATTCCATTGTTTCCTTTGTTTCTTATAGGAGAGTTGACACTCTTCATTCCACCAAGGTTTTCGGTGTTTATGTGGTATGTTGGAATTTTTAGGGATAGCAACATCCGCAGCTCGGATTATTGTGTCGGTGATATATTTAACGGCTGGTTGGTTGGTTGGTTGGTTGGTTTTTATGGCGCAAGGTCCATGTAAGGACAAGCTGCGCCAAACACAAGATAGCTTACACCAGTTTTTTAAACCCATTAAAAGTATAAAATAATAATATAGTTAAAATGTACATTAAAAGTACAAAATAGAAATATAGTTGAAATGTATATTAAAGGTATAAAATAGAAATATAGTTAAAATGTATATTAAAGGTATAAAATAGAAATATAGTTAAAATGTATATTAAAAGTTTGTAAACATACAATATACACATGTATAAAATTAAAAATTTTATATTTAAGTAAAATATTTCTAAATCAGATAAAATTCATAAATCCTATGTCTTTTAAAAACGCAAATAGGTTGCAATGGGGTGGTTCCCCAAGCAGATCTTCTAATGTTAAAATGTTACTATTAAAATATCTAAAACGCTGATGGTTAAAATCTGGGCATACAATTAAAATGTGATATACTGTAAATGGTTCATCACACTTTTCACACCATGGTTGGAGATCACTCAAGATCAAATGCTTGTGGGTGAAACGTGTGTGACCAATTCGAAGGCGAGTCAGTCTGACATCTGCGCTTCGTGGAAATAAAACAGATAATGGAATGATGTTTGAAAATATGGAATGGAGTTTGTTGCTGACTTGCAGGTTCCAGGATTCATGCCAAAGTGAATATATGAAATGTTTGAATCCTTTTCTCATGTCCATTGATGGTATTGAAGGCAAAATGGAAGTAGCTGCAGATTTAGCGGCAGCATCAGCTTTCTCATTGCCATCTATTCCTATGTGGCTTGGAATCCAACAAAACAGTATCTCAAATCCCTTGTTAGTAACTGAATCAATTAATTTGAATATTTTAGACACAACTGGATGGCAATTATAGTTGTTATTCCTCAAAGCTTCTAATACACTCATACTGTCAGTGTACACACAGAATTTACGTTCATTTTTAGTTTGTAGCAGCTGAAGTGCTCGGTATATAGCCGTAGCCTCAGCGGTGAAGATGGAGCAGGATTTGTGAAGGCTATAACTGTAGGAGGTATCATCAAGATAAACTCCACAGCCAACTGATCCTGGACATTTGGATCCATCCGTAAATACTGGAGCGTACATAGTGTACTGACAGCGATGGAATGAATAAAGCTGTTGAAGAATAGCAGTACTTGTGTCTGATTTTTTTATTTTTACCAAAGGGATTTAACACAATAATGTGTGGATTATACCAAGGTGAATGTGCGTAAAGGTCGGTAGACTCAATTCGGACATCACATAGGTCAGAAAGCAAAATAATAGATTTCATACGACAGAGAAAAGGTTGAATGCTTGATGGTCTAGCATTATATACTCTCTTAAGAGCAGCACTTGGAATCGTGGAACGTAAGGGATGATGAGAGTGTGGATATGATTTTAGAATAATAATTAAGAGACAGCTGCATCCGCCGCAGGTCTAATGGTAATTGTTGGCAAATTACATATAGACTCTGGACGGGTGATGTGCGAAAAGCTCCACAGCATATCCTTAAAGCAGTATGGTGAACAGTGTCCAATCTGCGTAAGATGGAGAGTCTAGCTGATCCATAAGCAACACAACCATAGTCAATACGAGATAAAAATGATTGATTGATAAATTCGGAGCAATGAAGTGCGATCTGCACCCCAAAATGTATTAGACAACACCTTGAGGATATTGGAGCAATCGCTCGCACTTCTTCCGCAAATATAAAATATGCGGAAGGAAAGTTAACTTCTTATCGAAAATTACCCCGAGGAATTTTATCTCGTTGGACCACAGGAATAGGTCTATTACTTATGTGAAGCACAGGATCGGGATGAAGACTAGTTTTCCTACAGAAATGGACACAGTGACTCTTACTAGGAGATATACTAAGACCATTTCGTTCACACCAAGTAGTTAGATTGTTTACAGCTGTTTGCAATTGTCTCTCAATTATATTCATGTTTGAACCCTGATATGAAATTTGTAAGTCATCAACATATAAATTCCTATGAACTGAAGATGGTAACTGATGAAGTATGTTATTGATGAAAAGGTTAAAAGGGTTACGCTTAAAACGCTACCTTGAGGGACACCCTCAGCTTGAGTAAAAGTATTGGAAACTGTACTTCCAATACGTACTTTAAATAGCCTAGTAGCTAGAAAATTCTGTATAAATATTGGAAGATTACCCTTAAATCCAAGATTATGCATATTGCGGAGAATGCCAAAACGCCACGTACGATCGTATGCTTTCTCAATATCGAAGAAAATTGCAACAAGATGGTTTCTCCTCACAAAAGCATTTCGAATTTGGGATTCCAGATCTACTATGTTGTCAATAGTGGATCGTCCTCTTCGAAATCCGCTTTGTTGAAGGGGTATGCAATTATTCTTCTCTAAGATGTAAATGAGTCTAGCATTGACCATACGCTCAAACATTTTGCACAAGCAACTCGTGAGAGCTATTGGACGATAACTCAGAGGGTCAGAGGAATCTTTGCCAGGTTTCAATATTGGAATCACTATCGCTTCTCTCCATGACGTAGGATAAACATGCTCAATCCAGATTCTATTAAACAGTGAAAGTATGTTTAATAAAGAATCATGATTTAAATGACGGAGCATTTGATACGAGATTCCATCTGGTCCTGGGCTAGTGTCGTTTGCTTTAGATAAAGCAGTCTTCAACTCTGACAATTCAAAATCACAATTATATGGTAGATTATGTCGATCATGAAATCTTAGATGTGTCCGCTCAGCAATTCGTTTAATCCTTAGAAAAGTAGGATTATATGAATCCGAGCTGGAAACACTAGCAAAGGTTTCACCGATAACATTAGCAATATCTACCGCTGAGGAGTGTATTGCAGCTCCGGTTTTTAATACAGGAATGGAATAATCCTGATAAATACCATTGGCTGCTTTAACTTTCCTCCATAATTGTTGACTTGTTGTCGATGAATTGATTGACGACACGTAGCGAATCCAAGCTTCTCTTTGACTCTGACGTCTAACTCTTCGAGCTTGAGCTTTGGCTTTTTTAAATGCAACCAGATTCTCCGTAGTAGGGTATCTTCGAAATATATTCCATTGCTTCCTTTGTTTCTTATAAGAGAGTTGGCATGTTTCATTCCACCAAGGTTTCCTGTGTTTATGAGGAATGATGGAATTTTTAGGGATAGCAACATCCGCAGCTCGGATTATTGTGTCGGTGACATATTTAACGGCATCATCTATTATATCTGTCTTAACTCTTGTCTCACTGATCACAGCCAATTGCGTGAAAAATGTCCAATCGGCTCGACTGTACACATAATTAGGTGGTTTGTGACACACACTATTACTTCCAGCCTGAGACACGATTAGAGGGAAATGATCACTATTGTAGAGGTCATTTCCGACAGCAAAATTCAGCAATGGCAAGAGTGATGGAGAACATATAGCTAAGTCCAGAGAGTGAAATGTCCGTGTAGGTTCGTGAAAATAAGTTTTCTCGTCGGTATTCAGCAGACAAAGGCAATTGTCAGATATGAACTGCTCTATCTGACGACCGCGAGAATTCGTATCTTCACTACCCCACAGAGTATTATGTCCATTAAAATCACCTAGAAGCACAAATGGAGCTGGAGTTGGTCAATTAAATCATCTAGTTCCTCCGAATTTACGACGTCATGTGGTGGTAAATACAGGTTGCAAACAGTGATCAGACAGGTTACGTGAATTTTCACTGCTACAGCTTGTAATGTGGTTCTTAGTTGATGTGCTGTACTTGCATATGAGTTTGATGTGAATATGCAAACTCCTCCAGATACAGACGCATCACCACCATTATCCTTTCTGAAGCATTGAAACCCACGCAGTTTGGTGTTAACAGTGGGCTTCAGGAATGTTTCCTGGAGAGCCACACATGCGGGGTTGTAGCGAGAGATAACAGATTTGACGTCGTCTATTCGAGAACGAAAACCTCGACAATTCCATGAAACAAAGGAAGTCATTAATGGGATGAATGTTATTCACCAGCGGTGCTCATTGCAGTCTCAGATGAATCCTCCAAACTATCGGCATCTGAGGGATACAGTTTAACGGTATCTTCATCCAATGTAAGCCTGGCTTTCCTTTCTGTCAAAGAAGACTTACGAGCGCCTTCTTTTGCAAGTTTTAATTTCTTTGCTTGGGATGCTCTTGATTTTGCAAAAGTTAGTTTTGGCATAACGGTTGAAGATTTTGTTTGTTTTGGTTTGGGAGATGGCGTAGTTGAAGGCTGCGGAATAGCATCAGTTTGCGTGCAGCAAGATCTGGTGACTTTTTTAGCGGCAGTTGCATAGCTAATACCTAGCTGTGGTGTACGTGAGGCGACAATTCGCCGAGCCTCTGGATATGACACATTATTTTTTATTTTAATGGTAGTAATTTCTTTTTCCAATTGCCATGCTGGGCAAGATCGTGAGTAAGCAGGATGGTCGCCTTTGCAGTTGACACATACCTCCTTAGCATTGCAGGTAACACTATCGTGGCCAACGTCAGAGCATCGAGCGCACGTCAGTTTACTTCTGCAAGCTATTTTTGAATGGCCAAAGCGTTGGCATTGAAAGCAGCGCAGCGGATTTGGTATATACGCTCTAACAGAACATCTCATATACGCAACTTTTATGTGTTCTGGTAAGTCTGGAGTTGAAAATGTCAAAATGAGATGTTTCGTGTTGATTGAAACACCATCTCGTTTAAGAGTTATTCGTTTGACAGCACAGACTTTTGAGATTTTAAATTCTCAAGAATTTCATCTGTAGATGTATATATCAGATCTGCCGCAGAAATTACTCCCTTAGAGAAGTTTAATGTCATATGAGGCTGCACGATGACGTCAACATTGCCAATTTTTTTAAGTGATTGTATCAGTATTGCTTGCCTTTCATTAGCAATCTCAACCAATATGTCTCCAGAACGTAATCTTCGTATGTTTTTCACTTCGCCAAGGTGAGAGGAAATACTCTTCTCAATGACAAATGGCGAGACAAATTGAAAAGAACCTCCTTCAGTTCTTTTAACAATAAAAAACTTTGCATTCATCATAGATACCTGTTGCTCCCATGGGAGAGAAGAATTTAATTTGTTATCCATATAGTTTGTTACAAAATTCGGGGACTAGACGGCATCACCCACCACGGAGCCCAACAAGGGGATGCAGCAAATCAACTGCAACAATGCTAGTCAGTCCCTATACGCTCACGGTACATCCCTGAAGTGGTCTCCACCCTTAACGAGTCACCCAGAAGATGTACCGATCGCTTGATCCATAAAGCCGATTGATGTGCTGAGGACCACAACACACCTCCCGTTTACCTGAAGCAGAGGCCAAAGCAATGTGTTGGTCTCAGGAGGCCTCAATTACCAGGATCCTCCTTTCCAGGGACACGGGTCTCCACGCACGGCAAACACGTGGGTGATTTAGTTCCCAGGAGTAGCTAATAGCAACAGAGCGGCGACAGCTACTCAAGGGGAGCCCTCAACCTCTTTCGAGGAAACCACACTGAGGGAGAAAAGGAAGGAAAAGCAGAAGAATAGAGGAGAGAAGAAAATAAAGAAGAGGAAAGATCACTAGGGTACCTCGGGATTGTGACACCCGTGTTTACCTAAAGAAGGTAAACCCCCTGAGGGGATATATTTAACGGCATCATCTATCATATCTGTCTTAACTCTTGTCTCACTGATCACAGCCAATTGCGTGAAAAGTGTCCAATCGGCTCGACTGTACACATAATTAGGTGGTTTGTGACACACACTATTACTTCCAGCCTGAGACACGATTAGAGGGAAATGATCACTATTGTAGAGGTCATTTCCGACAGCAAAATTCAGCAACGGCAGGAGTGATGGAGAACAAATAGCTAAGTCAAGAGAGTGAGATGTCCGTGATGGTTCATGGAAATAGGTTTTCTCGTCGGTATTCAGGAGACAGAGACAGTTGTCAGAAATAAACTGTTCGATCTGACGACCGCGAGAATTCGTATCATCACTACCCCACAGAGGACTATGTCCGTTAAAATCACCAAACAATAGAAATGGAGCTGGCAGTTGATCAAGTAAGTCGTTTAATTCCTCTGCTTGGATGACATCGTTGGGTGGTAAGTAAATGCTACAAACCGTGATTAGGCATGTGGTGTAGATTCTCACAGCCACAGCCTGGAGTGTAGTTCTTAATTGATGTGCTGTACTGGGATAATTGTTTGATGTAATTATACAAACTCCTCCAGAAACAGCAGCATCACAACCATAATCGTTTCTAAAGCATTGAAACCCACGCATTTTTGTGACAACAGTGGAGTTCAGGAATGTCTCCTGAAGAGCCACACATGCGGGTTAAAGCGAGAGATGATGGATTTGATGTCATCAATGCGAGACCGAAATCCACGACAATTCCAGGAAACAAAGGAAGCCATCAATGGAATATATTCTATCCTTTATCACTGTTGCTTATCGTCATTTCAGATGAATCCTCAGAACCGAAATCATCATCTGATGGATGCAGTTTTACAGTGTCTGCATCCAGACAGAGAAGAGCTTTTTTTGTTGTTAAGGAAGACTTTCTAGGGCCTTCCTTGGCAATTTTAACTTCCTAGCCTTTAAGGCTTTTGATTTCGCTAAAGTTGAATTGGCGATCATTGGTGTGGTATCATTTACAGTTTTTTGCTTATTAAATAGTCTTTTTATGCTAATGGACTCAGTTTCTGTTTGAGTACCGCAAGATCTGGTGATCTTCTTAACTGCTGCAGCGTAACTAGTGCCAGATTGAGGAGTACGCGATGAGACTAATTTACGAGCTTCTGGGTAAGAGACTTTATTCTTTATTTTGACTGCCGTGATTTCCTTTTCAATCTGCCAGGCTGGACAAGAGCGAGAGTAGGAGGGGTGGTCACCTTGGCAGTTGACACACACCTCTTTAGCATTGCAGGTAATACTATCATGGCCGACATTAGCACAACGGGCACAAGTAAGTTTTCCCCTGCAAGCTAATTTTGAATGTCCGAAGCGTTGGCATTGAAAACATCTCAGAGGATTTGGAAAGTATGGTCTCACAGAACAACGCAAATAAGCGACTTTTACATATTGCGGTAAATCTGGAGTGGCAAATGTCAAAACTAAATTATTCGTTTTCAATACAATGCCATCTCTTTTGATTGTCATTCGTTTCACAGAGCATACTTTCTGAGATTTAAGATTTTCAAGAATCTCATCAGTAGATGTATATTCCAAATCCTCTGCCGTAATCACACCACGAGAAAAAATTTAAATTCCGTGAGGAGTTACAATGACATCCATATCACCCAGAGTTCGCATTGTAGTCATCAGGATAGATTGCCTTTCAGAAGCAGTCTCCAGTAGTAGATCGCCAGATCTTAATTTCTTCAATGATTTTACTTCTCCGAGGAAAGCAGAAACACTTTTTTCAATTTTAAAAGGCGAAACAAACTGAAAAGTTCCCTCTTTTTTTTGGATAATGAAAAATTTCGCGGTACACATTGACAATTGCTCCTCCCGTGGGAGTGAAGATAATGTGGATAGTTCCATGCAGTAGAAGTTAAAATTCAGGGACTAGACGGCACCACCCACCACGGAGCCCTACGAGGGGATACAGGTTCATTGTACCAGTGCTAGTCAGTCCCTATACGCTCACGGTACATCCCTGAAGTGGACTCCACCCTTAACGAGTCACCCAGTAGATGTACCGATCGCTTGATCCATAAAGCCGATTGATGTGCTGAGGACCACAACACACCTCCCGTTTACCTGAAGCAGAGGCCAAAGCAATGTGTTGGTCTCAGGAGGCCTCAATTACCAGGATCCTCCTTTCCAGGGTTGGTTGGTTGGTTGGTTGGTTGGTTTTTATGGCGCAAGGTCCAAAATTGGACATGCTGCGCCAAGAGTAAGTTTTTGTTGCTTTATTTTATCTTAATTTTTATTATTATTATTTTTTTGTGTGTGTTAAACCCAAACGCAAGCAACATTAAAAATTTTTTAAAAAAAAAAGAAATCTGTGTAAATGTTATTTTAAAATCACATTCTAAAATATAAAAGAAAAAAAATCAATTATATATACAATTTTAAAATTTAAAATGAAAATTTAAATAAAATGTATAAAACCTATTGCTCTCAAGAAAGCGAATAGGTTTCTATGGGGTGGATCCCCTATTATGTCAGATAAAATTATAAAATCACTGTTAAAAAAGTGTAAACGTTGTTGGTTAAAATTATAACATGAAATTAAAATATGATAAACATTGAATGGTTCATCACACGCTTCACACCATGGATTTAATTCGCTTAAAAACAAATGTCTGTGTGTGAAACGTGTGTGTCCGATACGAAGGCGAGTCAATCTTACATCTGCACTTCGTAACGGTAAAACAGGTAATGAGATGAGAGATGAAAAGATGGTATGCAACTTGTTGTCAACCTGCAAGTTCCATGATTCCTGCCAAAGACTATATATGAAAGTTTTTATATCTTTTCTCACATCTGAGAGAGGGACCGATGGTAAAATAAGGTCTGATGCAGTCTTTGCAGCTGCATCTGCTCTCTCATTTCCTTCAAGACCCATGTGGCTTGGTATCCAACAAAATACAATTTCTTTTCCCTTGCCAGCAAGGGAATCCAATGCTTTGAAAATTCTCGACACAACAGGATGACAGGTAAGACTATTGTTTTTCAAGGCTTCAACAATACTCATGCTGTCAGTATATATACAAAATTTATGACAATCATTTGTATTCACGTGCTGAAGCGCATAATAGATTGCCGTTGCTTCAGCAGTAAAGATCGAGCAGGATGAATGTAGGCTGTAGCTAAAAGAAGTGTTATTGATAAAAACTCCACAGCCCACATGTCCTGCGGTTTTCGATCCATCCGTGAATACAGGTTTGTAAGATTGGTACTGGCAGCGATGAGAATGGTATAGCTGCTGAAAAACAATAGGTGTTGTGTCGGATTTTCTGAACTGGGCAAAGGTATTTATAAAAGTATTTGTTGGCTCATACCAAGGTGGATAGAGACTTTGATCAATAGACTCTATCCGAACATCACATAGATCTGTGAGCCACAGATGTGTTTTGGCTCGTGTGATAAAAAGGCGGGATGCTCAATGGACGAGCATCATATAGTCTTTTAAGGGAGGCATTAGGTACCAAGGAACGTAAGGGATGGTCAGGGGTAGACATGATCTTAGCATAATAATTGAGAGATTGCTGCATCCGTCTCAGGTCTAACGGTAGTTGATGACATACAGCATATAGACTCTGGACGGGTGATGTGCGGAATGCACCAGAACATATCCTCAAAGCAGAGTGATGAACTGTGTCCAGTCTTCGTAAAACAGAAGATCTAGCCGATCCATAAACAACACATCCGTAGTCAATGCGGGATAAAATCAATGACTGATAAATTCGAAGAAGTGATGTGCGATCTGCACCCCAAGATGTATTTGACAACACCTTGAGGATATTAAGCGATCGCTCACACTTCTTCCGCAGATGCAGAACATGCGGAAGAAAGGTTAATTTTCGGTCAAAGATTATTCCCAAAAATTTTATTTCATTGACTACTTGTATTGGAGTGTTGTTGATATTAATAACTGGATCATTATGCAGACTAGTCTTTCTACAGAAGTGGACACATTTACTCTTGCTGGGTGATAAGGTATGGCCATTCTCAGCACACCATGCAGCAAGTTTCTTAATTGCTGTTTGCAGTTGTCTCTCAATTAACCGAATATTTGACCCCTGACATGATATTTGCAGGTCGTCAACGTAAAGTGTACCATTTACAGTTGATGGTAAGTGATTCAAGATGATACTAATGAATAAATTAAAAATGGTGACACTTAAAATGGAGCCTTGGGGAACACCCTCGGCTTGAATAAAAGTATTGGAAAATACAGTTCCAATACGAACTTTAAAAATACGGGAGCTTAAAAATTTTGTAGGAATATCGGTAAATTACCCCGAAAGCCAAAATCATATAATGAACGGAGAATTCCATATCGCCATGTACGGTCGTATGCCTTCTCGATGTCAAAGAAAATGGAGACCAGATGGTTCCTCCGCACAAAAGCATTGCGGATTTGGGTCTCCAAATATGTGATATTATCAAGAGTGGATCTCCTTTTCGGAAGCCACTCTGATTGATATGTATACATTTATTTTTTCTAAGACATATACGAGACGGGCGTTGACCATACGTTCGAGAGTCTTACACAAGCAACTCGTCAGAGCTATTGGTCGATAATTTGAAGGAACAGATGGATCCTTACCAGCCTTCAGGATCGGAATCACTATTGCTTCACACCATAATGATGGGAATTTATTTTCAGTCCAGATCCTATTGAACAAATAAAGTAAATTCAACAGGGAGTCTGGATTTAAATGCTGAAGCATCAGATAACTGATTCCGTCAGGTCCTGGACTGGTATTATTAGCCTGCTCTAATGCTCTCTTCAATTCCAACATCCGAAATTCACAGTTGTAAGGCAAAGCTTGTCCATGGTTGAAACGAATTGGTGTTCGCTCAGCACGAATCTTTGTCCTTAAAAGAAGGACTATAAGAGTCGTTGCTGGAGACACTAGCAAAGGTTTCACCAAGAACGTTAGCGATGTCCTTAGGAGAAGAGTGTACAGCAGCTCCGGATTTCAAAATAGGAATGGAAAATTCTCTATAAATTCCATTGGCTGCTTTCACGCTTCTCCACAACTGCTTACTGGATGTGGAAGAAGTAATTGAGGACACATAGCGAGACCAGGATTCCTTCTGACTTCGACGACGAGTTCTGCGAGCTAATGCTTTTGCTCTCTTAAAGGCTATAAAATTCTCCGTTGTGGGGTATCTTCTGAATAACCCCATAACCTCCTCTGTTTCTTATAGGTTTTTGACATTCATTATTCCACCAAGGTTTGCAACGCCTGTGTGGTATAGGGGAACTCTTAGGTATTGATGAATCAGCTGCATTAATAATCGTTTCGGTGACTTTACATACGGCATCATCAATCTCAGCGATCGTAACCATTTTCTTATCAATACCTGCCAATTGTGTAAATAACGTCAATCTGCCCGACTGTACACGTAAGTAGGTAGACGTTGTACTACACTACTACCTCCAGTCTGGGAGATGACGAGAGGAAAATGATCGCTATTGTGCAGATCATTTCCTACATTTAAATTTAACAATGGCAGCAACGATGGTGAGCAAATAGCAAGATCGAGAGAATGAAAAGTTCTCGTAGGTACATGGAAATATGTCTTCTCGTCGGTATTAAGCAGACAGAGACTGTTATTTGAAATAAACCGCTCTATCTGCCGACCGCGAGAATTAGTATCATCACTTCCCCACAAAGAACTATGGCCGTTAAAGTCACCTAACAACAGAAATGGAGTTGGCAGCTGATCCATTAATGCATCGAGTTCCTCTTGGCGGATGACATCTTGTGGTGGTAAATATAAACTACAGACTGTTAATAAGCGTGAAGTATGTATTCTTACAGCTACAGCCTGTAGAGTAGTATTTAATGCATGGGCAGTGCTGGGGTAAGCATTAGATGTTAATATACAAACACCTCCAGACACTGCACCATCGTCACCACAGTCCTTTCTAAAGCTTTTAAACCCACGCATGGAAAATTTACTGCTAGACTTCAGGAAGGTTTCCTGAAGTGCAACACATGCGGGGTTATAGGCTGAAATTATTGACTTGATGTCATCATGACGTGAACGCAAACCATGGCAGTTCCAGGAAACAAAGGAAGTTATCGTTTAGTTTGAAAAGCTCCTTTCCCTGAGCTGGAAAGCGTATCATCTGACATCTCCTCGAGCGATAAGTCTTCGCTCGAGGGATGCAATGAAACAGAGTCAGCCTCCATTTACAAGGCTTTACGGTGGATATAGAGGTTCTAGAAGAACCCTCTTTTGATAATTTTTAATTTATAAGCCTTTGTCGCTTTTGACTTGGCTAAAGGAGCTTTTCTTTAGTAATCGATGTAGAAACTGATTTTGACCCTTTTATTTGTGTAATTTGGGGTAATTTGATCAGGGGAAGTGACACCGATTCCGTTTGGGTGCTTATTGATCTGGTGATTTTCTTTGCTGCAGCTGCATAGCTAACTCCAGATTTAGGATAACGTAAATCAACCTGTCGCCTCGCCTCAGGGTATGAGCAATTTTTAGTAATTTTTACAGTGGTTATTTCCTTTTCAAGTGCCCATTGCGGACAATTTCGAGAATAGGAGGGATGGTCACAGTGACAGTTGACACATCTCTCCTTCGCTGTACAGTTCGAGTTATCGTGGCCAACTGCTGCGCAACGTGCGCAAGTCAGTATGCCTGCAAGCGTTCTGCGAATGTCCAAAACGTTGGCACTTGAAACATCGCAGTGGATTTGGGATGTATGGCCTGACGGATAAATTCAAATAGGCTGCTTTTATATTTTGCGGAAGGTCTGGGGACGCAAAGGTCAGAATGAGATGCTTAGTGTCGATGTACTTTCCATCCCTTCTGACTCTTATACGTTCAACACCACAGACCTTCTGATCCTGCAGATTTTCTAAAATTTCATCCGTCGGCGTATTTTCCAAATCCCTTGCGGATATAACACCACGAGAAAAAATTGAGGCTACTATGAGGCAAGACAGTTACTTCCAGGTTAGCAAGCAGCCGAATGTTGCTGATGGTTTTAGCTTGAGTGGAATTTGAAATTTCCACTAGCAAGTCACCAGATCGAATTTTTCGTATAGTTTTAACTTCCCCTACAGTTCCTGATATTCCTTTCTGAATTAGAAAGGGGGATACATTTTCAAAAGTTCCCTCCTTTCTTTTAATAGTAAAAAATTTGTTATCAGAAAATTGAAAAAGTTGCTCCCGTGGGAGAAATGAATTTTTTTTGCTTTCCATAAGTAATTTTAAAATTTCAGGACCTGACCGCACCACCCACCACCGAGTCCAACAAGGGGATACAGACCAGCTGCACCAGTGCTAGCCAGATCCTATACGCTCACAGTACATCCCTGAGGTGGCCTCCACCCTTAACGAGTCACCCAGTAGATGTACCGATCGCTTGATCCATAAAGCCGATTGATGTGCTGAGGACCACAACACATCTCCCGTTTACCTGAAGCAGAGGCCAAAGTAATGTGTTGGTCTCTGGGGGCCTCAATTACCAGGACCCTCCTTTCCAGGGACACGGGTCTCCACGCACGGCAAACACGTGGGTGATTTAGTCCTCAAGAGTAGCTTATAGCAACAGAG
The DNA here is from genome assembly GCA_030067965.1 of Latrodectus elegans. Taxonomy (NCBI): domain Eukaryota; kingdom Metazoa; phylum Arthropoda; class Arachnida; order Araneae; family Theridiidae; genus Latrodectus; species Latrodectus elegans. Next base: position 12,585,134 of record CM057819.1, on the reverse strand, counting down.
CGGCGAAAGCTACTCAAGGGGAGCCCTCAACCTCTTTCGAGGAAACCACAACGAGGGAGAAAAGGAAGAAAAAGCAGAAGATTAGAGAAGAGAAGAAAATAAAGAAGAGGAAAGATCACTAGGGTACCTCGGGATTGTGACACCCGTGTTTACCTAAAGAAGGTAAACCCCCTGAGGGGCCTCCTTTCCAGGGACACGGGTCTCCACGCACGGCAAACACGTGGGTGATTTAGTCCTCAAGAGTAGCTAATAGCAACAGAGCGGCGAAAGCTACTCAAGGGGAGCCCTCAACCTCTTTCGAGGAAACCACAACGAGGGAGAAAAGGAAGGAAAAGCAGAAGAGTAGAGGAGAGAAGAAAATAAAGAAGAGGAAAGATCACTAGGGTGACTCGGGATTGTGACACCCGTGTTTACCTAAAGAAGGTAAACCCCCTGAGGGGTGTGGAATGATGGAATTTTTAGGGATAGCAACATCCGCAGCTCTGATTATTGTGTCGGTGATATATTTAACGGCATCATCTATCATATCTGTCTTAACTCTTGTCTCACTGATCACAGCCAATTGCGTGAAAAGTGTCCAATCGGCTCGACTGTACACATATTTAGGTGGTTTGTGACGCACACTATTATTTCCAGCCTGAGACACGATTAGAGGGAAATGATCACTATTGTAGAGGTCATTTCCGACTGCAAAATTCAGCAATGGCAGGAGTGATGGAGAACAAATAGCTAAGTCAAGAGAGTGAAATGTCCGTGTAGGTTCGTGGAAATAAGTTTTCTCGTCGGTATTCAGCAGACAGAGGCAATTGTCAGATATGAACTGCTCTATCTGACGACCGCGAGAATTCGTATCACTACTACCCCACAAGGAACTATGTCCGTTAAAATCACCAAGCAATAAAAATGGAGTTGGGAGTTGATCAACTAAGTCATTCAGTTCCTCTGCTCGGATGACATCAGTCGGTGGTAAATAAAGGCTACATACCGTTATTAGACATGTGGTGTGGATTCTCACAGCCACGGCCTGAGTGTAGTTCTTAACTGATGTGCTGTACTGGGGTAATTGTTTGATGTAATTATACAAACACCACCAGACACAGCAACATCACCACCATAATCATTTCTAAAGCATTGAAACCCACGCATTTTGGTGACAACAGTGGGGTTCAGGAATGTCTCCTGGAGAGCCACACATGCGGGGTTAAAGTGAGAGATGATGGATTTGATGTCATCAAAGCGAGACCGAAATCCACGACAATTCCAGGAAACAAAGGAAGCCATCAATGGAATATATTCTATCCTTTATCACTGTTGCTTATCGTCATCTCAGATGAATCCTCAGAACCGAAGTCATCATCTGATGGATGCAGTTTTACAGTGTCAGCATCCAGACAGAGAAGAGCTTTTTGTTGTTAAGGAAGATTTTCTAGGGCCTTCCTTGGCAATTTTTAATTTTCTAGCTTTTAGGGCTTTTGATTTTGCCAAAGTTGAATTGGCGATTATTGGTACTGTAGCATTTACTTTTTGTTTAATAGGCAATCTTATTGTGTTAACTGATTCATTTTCTGTTTGAGTACCGTAAGATCTGGTGATCTTCTTAACTGCTGCAGCGTAACTATTGCCAGATTGAGGAGTACGTGATGAGACTATTTTACGAGCTTCTGGGTAAGAGACTTTATTCTTTATTTTGACTGCCGTGATTTCCTTTTCAATCTGCCAGGCTGGACAAGAGCGAGAGTAGGAGGGGTGGTTGGTTGGTTGGTTGGTTTTTATGGCGCAAGGTCCAGATAAGGACAAGCTGCGCCAAACACAAGATATTATACACCAGTTTTTTTTATTAATTAAAAGCATAAAATATTAATATAGTTAAAATATACATTAAAAGTATAAAATAGAAATATAGATAAAATGTATATTAAAGGTAGAAAATAGAAATATAGTTAAAATGTATATTAAAAGTTTGTAAAACGTAAAATATACACATGTATAAAATTAAAAACTTGAAATTTAAATAAAATATTTCTAAATCAGATAAAATTCATAAATCCTATGTCTTTTAAAAACGCAAATAAATTGCGATGGGGTGGTTCCCCAAGCAAATCTTCTAATGCTAAAATATTACTTTTAAAATATCTAAAACGCTGATGGTTAAAATCTGGACACACAATTAAAATGTGATATACTGTAAATGGTTCATCACACTTTTCACACCACGGTAGGAGATCACTTAAGATCAAATGTTTGTGGGTGAAACGCGTGTGACCAATTCGAAGGCGAGTCAGTCTGACATCTGCGCTTCGTGGAGATAAAACAGATAATGGAATGATGTATGAAAATATGGAATGCAGTTTGTTGCTGACTTGCAGGTCCCAGGATTCCTGCCAAAGAGAATATATGAAATGTTTGAATCCTTTTCTCATGTCTGTTGATGGTATTGAAGGCAAAATGGAAGTAGCTGCAGATTTAGCGGCAGCATCAGCTTTCTCATTACCATCTATTCCTATGTGGCTTGGTATCCAACAAAAACAGTATCTCAAATCCCTTGTTAGTAACAGTATAAATTAATTTGAATATCTTAGACACAACTGGATGGCAATTATAGTTGTTATTCCTCAAAGCTTCTAATACACTCATACTGTCAGTGTACACACAGAATTTACGTTCATTTTTAGTTTGTAGCAGCTGAAGTGCTCGGTATATAGCCGTAGCCTCAGCAGTGAAGATGGAGCAGGATTTGTGAAGGCTATAACTGTAGGAGGTATCATCAAGATAAACTCCACAGCCAACTGATCCTGGACATTTGGATCCATCCGTAAATACTGGAGTGTAAATAGTGTACTGACAGCGATGGAATGAATAAAGCTGTTGAAGAATAGCAGTATTTGTGTCTGATTTTTTATTCTTACCAAAGGGATTTAGCACAATAATGTGTGGATTATACCAAGGAGGATGTACGAAAAGGTCGGTAGACTCGATTCGGACATCACATAGGTCAGACAGCAAAATATTAGATTTAATACGACAGAGAAAAGGTTGAATGCTTGATGGTCTAGCATTATATAATCTCTTAAGAGCAGCACTTGGAATCGTGGAACGCAAGGGATGATGAGGTGAGGACATTATTTTTGAATAATAATTAAGAGACAGCTGTATCCGCCGCAGGTCTAATGGCAATTGGTGGCAAATTACATATAGACTCTGGACGGGTGATGTGCGAAAAGCTCCACAGCATATCCTTAAAGCAGTATGGTGAACAGTGTCCAATCTGCGTAAGATGGAGAGTCTAGCTGATCCATAAGCAACACAGCCGTAGTCAATTCGAGATAAAATTACAGACTGATAAATTCTTAGGAGTGATGTGCGATCTGCACCCCAAGATGTATTCGAAAGCACTTTGAGGATGTTAAGCAGTCGCTCACATTTCTTCCGTAGATGTAAAACATGCGGAAGGAAAGTTAACTTCTTGTCAAAAATCACGCCAAGGAATTTTATCTCACTGACTACAGGAATGGGTCTATTATTTATGTGAATCACAGGATCATTATGGTAGCTAGTTTTCCTACAGAAATGGACACAGCAACTCTTACTAGGAGATATACTAAGACCATTCCGTTCACACCAAGTGGTTAAATTATTTACAGCTGTTTGCAATTGTCTCTCAATTATATTCATGTTTGAACCCTGATATGAAATTTGTAAGTCATCAACATACAAAGTGCCATGAACAGAAGATGGTAATTGATGGAGTATGTCACTGATGAAAAGGTTAAAAAGGGTTACGCTTAAAATGCTACCTTGAGGGACACCCTCAGCTTGACTAAAAGTATTGGAAATTGTAGTTCCAACGCGCACTTTAAAACGCGTGAGGCCAGAAAATTTTGGATAAATATTGGAAGATTACCCTTAAAGCCAAGATTATGCAGAGTACGGAGAATACCATAGCGCCATGTACGATCATATGCTTTCTCAACGTCGAAGAAAATTGCAACGAGATGGTTTCTCCTCACGAAAGAATTTCGAATTCGGGATTCTAGATCTACTATGTTATCTATAGTGGATCGTCCTCTTCTAAATCCGCTTTGAAGAAAATGTATGCAATTATTCTTCTCTAAGACGTAAATGAGTCTAGCATTGACCATACGCTCAAATGTTTTGCATAAGCAACTCGTAAGAGCTATTGGACGATAACTCAGAGGGTCAGATGAATCTTTTCCAGGCTTCAATATTGGAATCACTATCGCTTCTCTCCATGAAGTAGGATAAGCATGCTCAGTCCAGATTCTATTAAACAATGAAAGTATGTTTAATAAAGAATCATGATTTAAATGACGGAGCATTTGATACGAGATTCCATCTGGTCCTGGGCTAGTGTCGTTTGCTTTAGATAAAGCAGACTTCAATTCTGACAGTTCAAAATCACAATTATAGGGTAGAATATGTCGATCATGAAAGCTTATAAGTGTCCGCTCAGCGATTCTTTTAATCCTTAGAAAAGTAGGATTATATGAATCAGAGCTGGAAACACTAGCAAAGGTTTCACCGATGACATTAGCAATATCTACCGCTGAGGAGTGTATTGCAGCTCCGGTTTTTAATACAGGAATTGAATAATCCTGATAAACACCATTGGCTGCTTTAACTTTCCTCCATAATTGTTTACTTGTTGTCGATGAATTGATTGGACGACACGTAGCAAATCCAAGATTCTCTTTGACTCTGACGTCTAACTTTTCGAGCTTCAGCTTTGGCTTTTTTAAAAGCAACAAGATTCTCCGTAGTAGGGTATCTTCGGAATATATTCCATTGCTTCCTTTGTTTCTTATAGGAGAGTTGACACTTTTCATTCCACCAAGGTTTCCTGTGTTTATGTGGAATGATGGAATTTTTAGGATAGCAACATCCGCAGCTCTGATTATTGTGTCGGTGACATATTTAACGGCATCATCTATCACATCTGTCTTAACTCTTGTCTCACTGATCACAGCCAATTGCGTGAAAAGTGACCAATCGGCTCGACTGTACACATAATTAGGTGGTTTGTGACACACACTATTACTTCCAGCCTGAGACACGATTAGAGGGAAATGATCACTATTGTAGAGGTCATTTCCAACTTCAAAATTCAGCAATGGCAAGAGTGATGGAGAACATATAGCTAAGTCCAGAGAGTGAAATGTCCGTGTAGGTTCGTGAAAATAAGTCTTCTCGTCGGTATTTAGCAGACAGAAGCAATTGTCAGAAATTAACTTTTCTATCTGACGACCGCGAGAATTCGTATCATCACTACTCCCACAGAGGACTATGTCCGTTAAAATCACCGAGCAATAAATATGGAGTTGGGAGTTGAGCAACCAAATCATTCAGTTCCTCTTCTTGGATGACATCATTTGGTGGTAAGTAAAGGCTACACACTGTTATTAGACATGTGGTGTGGATTCTCACAGCCACTGCCTGGAGTGTAGTTCTTAACTGATGTGCTGTACTGGGGTAATTGTTTGATGTAATTATACAAACTCCACCAGATACAGACGCATCACCACCATTATCCTTTCTGAAGCACTGAAACCCACGCAGTTTGGTGACAACAGTGGGCTTCAGGAATGTCTCCTGGAGAGCCACACATGCGGGGTTAAAGCGGGAGATGATGGATTTGATGTCATCAAAGCGAGAACGAAAACCGCGACAATTCCAGGAAACAAAGGAAGTCATGAATGGAATATATTCTAACCTTTATCACTGTTGCTTATGGTCATTTCAGATGAGTCTTCAGAATTGAAATCATCATCTGATGGATGCAGCTTGACAGTGTCTGCATCCAAACACAGAAGAGCTTTTCTTGCTGTTAACGAAGGCTTCCGAACGCCTTCTTTAGCTATTTTTAATTTCCTAGCCTTCAAGGCTTTTTGATTTTGCCAAAGCTGATTTGGCAATTACAGATGTTGGTGCTTCTGTGTTTTTTTGCTTTGGGAACAAACTAACTGTAGAAACAGAATTTGTTTCTGTTTGGGTGCTGGAGGATCGGGTCACTTTTTTTGTTATAGTTGCATAACTGACACCAGGAGTGGGAGTTCGGGAATTAACTGTGCGACGAGCTTCTGCATAGGAGACATTGTTTTTAATTTTGAAGGTGACAATTTCTTTTTCCAGTTGCCAAACGGGACAAGATCTAGAATAAGAAGTGTGGTCACCTTTACAGTTGACACACATTTCTTTGGCTTTGCAGGTAGTGCTATCATGGTCGTCAACTTGAGAACAGTGGGCGCAAGTAGGTTTCCCTCTGCAAGCCATTTTAGAATGTCCATAGCGTTGGCACTGGAAGCATCTAAGAGGATTAGGTATAAAAGGCCGTACAGAACATCTCATATAAGCCACTTTGATGTTTTGTGGCAAGTCTGGTGTAGAGAAAGTCAAGATGAGATGCTTTGTATTAATAACAATGCCATCTCTCTTTATCGTTATTCTTTTCACAGCGCAGACTTTTTGTGATTTCAAATGTTCCAATATTTCCTCGGTGGGCGTGTGAAACAAGTCCTCCGAAGAAATAACACCTCGTGAAAAATTTAGATTTCTGTGTGGTTCAACACTTACAGCAATGTCACCAATTGTTTGCATGTTTTTCATCAGAATTGATTGTTTTTCCGATGCAGTTTCTACAAGCAGAACACCCGAACGCAATTTCTTGATGGATTTAACTTCTCCAAGGTAAGACGTTATAGCTTTTTCAATCAGAAAAGGAGAAACATATTCAAATGTATTTCCTATTCTTTTGATAACAAAAAATTTTGCAGTACATATTTCCATTTGTTGCTCCCGAGGGAGTGAAGAGAATGTGTTTTTATCCATATAGGATTAATATAAATTCAGGGACCAGACGGCACCACCCACCACGGAGCCCTACGAGGGGATACAGATTATCTGTACCAGTGCTAGTCAGTCCCTATACGCTCACGGTACATCCCTGAAGTGGACTCCACCCTTAACGAGTCACCCAGTAGATGTACCGATCGCTTGATCCATAAAGCCGATTGATGTGCTGAGGACCACAACACACCTCCCGTTTACCTGGAAGCAGAGGCCAAAGCAATGTGTTGGACTCAGGAGGCCTCAATTACCAGGATCCTCCTTTCCAGGGACACGGGTCTCCACGCACGGCAAACACGTGGGTGATTTAGTCCTCAAGAGTAGCTAATAGCAACAGAGCGGCGAAAGCTACTCAAGGGGAGCCCTCAACCTCTTTCGAGGAAACCACACTGAGGGAGAAAAGGAAGGAAAAGCAGAAGAATAGAGGAGAGAAGAAAATAAAGAAGAGGAAAGGTCACTAGGGTACCTCGGGATTGTGACACCCGTGTTTACCTAAAGAAGGTAAACCCCCTGAGGGGGTAGGAGGGGTGGTCACCTTGGCAATTGACACACGCCTCTTTAGCGTTGCAGGTAATACTATCATGGCCGACATTAGCACAACGGGCACAAGTAAGTTTTCCCCTGCAAGCTAATTTTGAATGTCCGAAGCGTTGGCATTGAAAACATCTCAGAGGATTTGGAAAGTATGGTCTAACAGAACACCGCAAATAAGCAACTTTTACGTATTGCGGTAAATCTGGAGTGGCAAATGTCAAAACTAAGTTATTCGTTTTTAATACAATGCCATCTCTTTTGATAGTCAATCGTTTTACAGCGCATACTTTCTGAGATTTTAGATTTTCAAGTATCTCATCAGTAGATGTATATTCTAAATCCTCTGCCGTAATCACACCACGAGAAAAATTTAAATTCCCGTGAGGTGTTACAATCACATCCATGTCGCCCAGAGTTCGCATAGTCGTCATCAGTATAGACTGCCTTTCAGAGGCCGTTTCCAGTAATAGATCGCCAGATCTTAATTTCTTTAGTGATTTCACTTCACCAAGGAAAGCTGAAACACTTTTTCTATGACAAAAGGGATACAAACTGAAAATTTCCCTCTTTTTTGAATGATAAAAATTTTGCAGAACACATTGACAATTGCTCCTCCTGTGGGAGTGAAGATAAAGTAGATTGTTCCATGCAGCATAAATTAAAATTCAGGGACTAGACGGCACCACCCACCACGGAGCCCTACGAGGGGATACAGGTTAACTGTACCAGTGCTAGTCAGTCCCTATACGCTCACGGTACATCCCTGAAGTGGACTCCACCCTTAACGAGTCACCCAGTAGATGTACCGATCGCTTGATCCATAAAGCCGATTGATGTGCTGAGGACCACAACACACCTCCCGTTTACCTGAAGCAGAGGCCAAAGCAATGTGTTGGTCTCAGGAGGCCTCTAATTACCAGGATCCTCCTTTCCAGGACACGGGTCTCCACGCACGGCAAACACGTGGGTGATTTAGTCCTCAAGAGTAGCTCATAGCAACAGAGCGGCGAAAGCTACTCAAGGGGAGCCCTCAACCTCTTTCGAGGAAACCACAACGAGGGAGAAAAGGAAGGAAAAGCAGAAGAGTAGAGGAGAGAAGAAAATATAGAACAGGAAAGATCACTAGGGTACCTCGGGATTGTGACACCCGTGTTTACCTAAAGAAGGTAAACCCCCTGAGGGGTGCTTATGGATCGGCTAGATCTTCCATTTTACGTAGATTGGACACCGTCCACCACTCTGCTTTAAGGATTTGCTGTGGAGCATTTCGTACATCACCCGTCCAGAGTCTATATGTAATCTGCCAACAATTACCGTTAGACCTGCGGCGGATACAGCTGTCTCTTAATTATTATTCAAAAATAATGTCCTCACCTCATCATCCCTTGCGTTCCACGATTCCAAGTGCTGCTCTTAAGAGATTATATAATGCTAGACCATCAAGCATTCAACCTTTTCTCTCTCGTATTAAATCTATTATTTTGCTGTCTGACCTATGTGATGTCCGAATCGAGTCTACCGACCTTTACGCACATTCACCTTGGTATAATCCACACATTATTGTGTTAAATCCCTTTGGAAAAAATAAAAAATCAGACACAAATACTGCTATTCTTCAACAGCTTTATTCATTCCATCGCTGTCAGTATACTATGTACACTCCAGTATTTACGGATGGATCCAAATGTCCAGGATTAGTTGGTTGTGGAGTGTATCTTGATGATACCTCGTACAGTTATAGCCTTCATAAATCCTGCTCCATCTTCACCGCTGAGGCTACGGCTTTATACCGAGCACTTCAGTTGGTAACAACTAAAAATGAGCGTAAATTCTGTGTGTACACTGACAGTATGAGTGTATTAGAAGCTTTGAGGAATAACAACTATAATTGCCATCCAGTTGTGTCTAAGATATTCAAATTAATTGATACTGTTACTAACAAGGGATTTGAGATACTGTTTTGTTGGGTACCAAGCCACATAGGTATAGATGGCAATGAGAAAGCTGATGCTGCCGCTAAATCTGCAGCTACTTCCATTTTGCCTTCATTACCATCAATTGACATGAGAAAAGGATTCAAATATTTCATATATTCTCTTTGGCAGGAATCCTGGGACCTGCAAGTCAGCAACAAACTCCATTCCATATTTTCATACATCATTCCATTATCTGTTTTATCTCCACGAAGCGCAGATGTCAGACTGACTCGCCTTTCGAATTGGTCACACGCGTTTCACCCACAAACATTTGATCTTAAATGATCTCCTACCGTGGTGTGAAAAGTGTGATGAACCATTTACAGTATATCA